>QARZ01040730.1:82438-129037 GCA_013407115.1 Glycine latifolia | reverse complement strand
TTTTTTCCCTAAAGCATAAATTGCTATATTAGCCATGAGAACCTTCCCTTTATTTTATGCCTCTGTGAGCACAAACCCCTGGATCCCAATGTGATTATCCTATTTGCAAAGAAGAATTTAATAATGGAGACTTAATTCTACCTTTTGGGGTGTGTGCCCATGAATTTCATTTGTTCTGCATTAACTCTTGTTACTTGGTGATAAAACTACTTGTCCATTTTATCACAATGAATATTCAATTACTATGTACTAAAGAAAGATAATAGGATAATTACAAAAACACTATACATTTACTATATGTTTAAAAAATATAATAATCATTTATGGATAACAACTTCTCTCTCTTTCTCTTTCTCATGTGAGCACTTAATTTGTGTAGTCAAATGTAACATATCCTATTTAATGGCCCTACTTTTCCCACCTTAATATATCTATAGGGATAAAAATAAGTTAAACTCAATTTTATATTTTCAAATTAAAAAAAACTAAAATGATTTATAAATAAGATAATATTCTTTCCCGTTATTTATGTTTTCATATATTTTAAACATTAACTATTATAAAAAGAGAATTCACGTGTCACACTAAACATATGTACGTTAAGAACCAATTAGTTGATCGTGCCAATGTCTTGCATCTCATGCTCTTTGGATCTCATTACACCGACAAGAGAGACAGTATTAAAAAATTAAAACAAATGTGTGCTTTTATCCAAAGGAGAGGATGCTCTTCAAATAACATATGAAGGAACTCTTCAATCTCTCACATTCTATGTTTTCCAGGCTTTTCAAACATTTGATTGTTTTCATACTATTTGTTTCTCAGTTTTTGCCTTAAAACTGATAACACAAGCACTATATATTTACTATATTTAAAAATATAATAAACATATGTACATAATAGATTTATCTTTATTTTTGAAGTTAAATGTAACATTTACTTTTTTGGTAAAAACATACAAACATTCTTGTTTTTTTAATACTCCCTCCTTTCCTGTCTGCAATATAGGACCCAAAAGGTATAGGATCTAAGACAATATCTACTATCGACTTGCATCTTAGTCTCACGTCAATAAGGATTGTTGTAAAAAATAGCTACTCCTGTTGTTTAGCGTGACGTGTAAATCCTCCTTCTACAATGGTCAATGTTTAAAATATGTGAATGCTTATATAGTATAATAAATATTATCTTTATTTATAAATCATTTTAGTTTATTTTTCCTAAATTTGAAAATGTAAAATTGAGTTTAGTTTATGTTTATCTCTATGAATAATTTAAAGTAGCAAAATCAGTGCAATTAAAGAGACAACCTTACATTTGACTTCAAATAGAGAGAAATTGTAACTTATGTAATTGCCTGTTAATTTTTGGTCAATAGTTTTTTTAATATATAAATTATATCAATTAAAAAATTATACACTTAATATGCATATATTACCATTATATTCTTTAAATTAACTAAATATATTATATTTAATAAATATAATAATTAATATTACATAAGTAAAATATCAGTATATTATATATTTATATAAATACTATATACTTAATTCACTCAAATAGAAATCATTAAATAATATTATATTAAATTTTTTTATAATTAATTTTTATTTAATAATAATTATTCAATATATTTATGTACACATATAAATATAATAAATAAATATGTTTAGTAAATATAATAATTAATATTATATAAGTAAAGTCTCAGTATATTTTAATAATTAATGGAAGGGTATGTGGCATAATAAATAGAAAACACAAGAGGTATGAGTTTAATATCCACTATTTCCATTACCAATGTCAAGGTGTTTGTGGGAGAAAGGTTGCAAAAGGAATATATACTGGAAAAAGGTTATGATACTCTCATAGGATTAAATAATAAAAGGGAAATAAGTATAAATTCCTTAAAGTTAAGAGGTTGTTTGTGAAATTTACTCCTTAGCTTGTTTTTTATTATTTTGAAAGTGTAAAATTAAGTTCATTTTACATTTATACCTATGGATAAATTAAAACAGCAATTAAAGAGGAAATTGAACTTTGTAATGCATGTGATTGACTTGGGTCGTAGGGTCAGTGTGTCGCCTAGCTTCATCATATACATCAGGTTTAGGGACTTATCTATTAGTCTCTTATACATAGGAAGAAATCCTTACCACGGATTTTTCACCCTCACCTCAACCAAATTCTCATGTTCTTGTTAAAGTACACCACATTAGAATAAAACTCATTTCTCAATTTATTTTAGAAAACCCCCTTTTTAAGTAGGTTAAATCATTTCTCAACTTTACGAATCAATTGAAACTTGAAACAAGGATATACATCAAGACCAATTTTGCTTAAGCTAGAAGCCCTTATCGTTTAAACAAACATCTCGCTTAAGAAGCAAAAAGTCCTTACATAAAAGATGACTTACCAAAATATCATCCATCCTTAGAGCTCAGCTTGCTTAAGCTAGTAGCTCTACTCACTAAAGTTTACTTTTGCTTATGCGAGAAAACGAATTTTGCATATTTTTAACTTTCATAAATCAGTTCACTATAGGTCCATCCATGGTCCCCAAATCATCCCCAAACACCCCAAAACATCAATTATCACAAGAATAAAATTTTTACACAATCCAAAAGTCATCTACATTCATTTTCTAACAATCATTAAATTCAAATGCAAGGTTATGCTTCTCTTACCTGTTTATACGAAGAAAAGAGCCTTACTCCACTTATCTGTAGCACACACTATAAGAACATGAATTCAATCCCAAACCAACCCCCAAGTAAAATTTAGTATCACAACTCATATTTTTTTATGGAACCCACTATGGGTTACCTCAAAAGGGAGAATAAAATGGAACAAAAGAGGAAATATAGAATAAAGAGACTTACCACCACACTAAGGGAACCATCCAAGAATCCTAAGATGAAAGAAGATTTTCTTTAGTGTCAATGGCTTCAACCTTTTCAACCTAGAGAACCAAGAGTGTCTTTAGAAAAGGGAAAATGAGTGAAGTCAAGAGAGGAGTTCTAAGATTAAAGAAGATCTGCTTTAGTGTCAGTGGCTTAAACCCTTTCAACTTAGAGAACCAAGAGAATGTCTTCATGAGAGGGAAAATAAGACAGTGAACTCAAGAGAGGAGTTCTAAGATGAAAGAAGATATACTTTAGTGTCAGCAGCTTCAACCCTTTCAACCTAGAGAACCAAGAGAGTGTCTTTAGGAGAGTGAAAATGAGAGAGAGGAGTTCTAATCTTTTTCTAGGTTTAAATCTTCCGGATCCCTTTAAGGCCCATCCTAGACAAACTTATATATCCCTTGAGGCCCATCACAAAAAATTAACCAAAATTAACTATAACACCCAAACATCACATAAAATTATTTATGCTCATTATTTTTCAAGGTAAAATCAATTTAGTTCCTCTAGAAGTTTTTTTGAGACACTTAGTCACTTAATTAAGAAATCAATGATTTAACATAAACTTCAACTTATAATTATAATTCTGTGCTGTAATATTTTTTCACAATCTAAACATAAATTTATAATTTTAAACCAAAGTTAATTCAGTAGAATAGAATTGAATGAAATAAATTATTATATATAATACTACATTTATATTAACATATGTTTATAATTTTCTATAAAGGTTGGATGCTTGTTTTAGTTACACTGCTATGGACTTTGGATAGTCCATTCATAAAACAAGTTCCATATTGCTTGGTCGCTAAGAAAACATATTGAATAAGGAGACTTGTATAGAGTTTTATTTCCAATAATGTATTGGAAGATATGTTTCCTGTAACACTCAATTGAAATCAATTAGTCCTTAAAAAATTTAAACAATTGTTATCATCAAATCATAGATTTTTGAGGGATCAGACTCTATCCAATTGTCTTTGCCTATAATAATTATGTAATAAAGTATTTAAATTAATAAATATATGTGTAATAAAAGCAATATCATTATTTAGTTAAAAATATATGTAGTAAAGATAGTAAATTTATTATTAGATGAATGTAATAAATATTTTCTTATAACATTCATAATTAAAATTTCACTACATTTGATAATAGTAATATATTTAATGTTGAACATATTTTTATTTTAAATATTTATATTGTTTGATTCATTATATAACAAAAGAATTTGGAGAATTAAAATTACACAATTATGAAATCAGAGACACCAAAATTGCTTATGCCAAATCAACCACCATTTCAGTATGACATCATGTAAGTGCTATGTTTTATGACACGTCATTAGTCAATGCCAAAATCCGCATATTCTCATTGACAAAGGAAAGAAAATTACACAATTGCGATATATAATAGGTGCCAAAATTGCTTGAGCTAGTTAGGTCGGCTCAAACCCATGTATAAAATGTTGGACTTTGACTTTAATTTTTGAGCCTGAATTAAATGTCATCCTTTTTAGCCCAATCAAAACATGGTCCATCGTAAACTAAGCCCTAAAAAACTAGACTTTAATTTATCGGGCTTCGGCTTCAGAAAAATTAGAACACATAAACTATAACCAATTGTATTTCAAAGTGGATGACATTTACAAAGGAAAGTGAGTTTGGTTTCCCAACTTAATTTGAATACTATGACCTCAACAAAGTTATATTTTTTTACACTCTTTAATACCTTCCTTTCATCTAATTATATTTTTACTTTGTTTGTAGCTTATTTTTTATCACATCACTTATTAGATGAATTATTTCCCCTCTCTCTTTCTTTCTTCTTATAAGTATAAACTGTTTTAAATGAACTACAAAATCTTTTTTTTTTCTTTTTTGAAGGAACTGCTTTAAATATTTTCCCCGTTCATCTATTATATATATATATATATATATATATAGATATATATATATATATAATATACATATATTATTTTCTTATAACTATGTATTACTTTAAATGCATCGCTTTAAATATTTCCCCCTTCCATCAACTACTTTTTCAAAAGAAACTCTTGCAAAAAAATCAAATCGAGATTAAAGAAAAAGACATAGAAAAATAAAACCACATAAAAGAAGGTTCACATAATCCACATTTTTATTCACTAAATAACAATATAAACATTAAAGATGATCTTATTATATGTGCCTTTAGAACATATTAATTGACAATTCCTTGCGAAAAACTGGACAAGTAATTTTTCCATTGAGTAACCAAGAGTTGACACAAGAAGAATGAAATTCATGGACACACCCCCCAAAAGGTGTTGTCGGGAGAGTGTTTTGTGTACTGTCATACTCAATGCCTTCAATTTGTTTGTTTTTGAAATTCTCTCATCTCTTCATTGCGTGAGTTTCTCATCTTAAAATCTAATAAAGCGAGGCTATCCAATATCCTAAGAACAATCCCAATATGCAACCCCAAAATATAAAATTTTAGGTAATGGAAAGCCCATTGTAGTTAGAACAAGAATGATCATAAATGATAAGAACAATATTCACAATGGGGCCAAAGCATGGCACATCAAAATTTGCAAAATAAATTATGTATTTGGGTCGGGAATAAAGAGAAACAAAACACCGAAGAAACTCACTATATTTAGACTGTAGGTAAAGGTTTACATATATTTGTCCAAGGATTGCAATGTAATATTTTATGAATAAAGTGATTATTTCTATTTTCTTAATGTTTTAAGTTTATAGATTTTCTTTATCCATCAAAATAATAACTATATTTGATTCTTTATCTGTTTATTATTTTCAGTGGCAAATTTATTATTATCTATTAGGTTTATTCATGTAAAATTCAATCCACATATGTTTTTTTAGTAAATATATTTTTTAAATATAGTAAATATATAATGCTTGTGTTATATTTTTTTAAGAAGGAAACTGTAAACAAATATTCTAAATACAATTGCATGTTCAAAAGAAATTTAATTGCATATTCTAAATATAATAATAATAATAATATAGGGTCATTAGCTTTAGTAACTCATTAGGCCTTGCAAAAGAAAGTTAATTGGATATGTACCAGCACCATTAATAGGGTGATTGTGAGTCAGAACAACATAATGTAACACAATGGATTCTAACCACTAGTTTTTCCATAATTTACTAGTTATATTGCAGAATTCAACTCACCCTTTCAAATGATGTTCTTGTAAGGGATACACTGCTATTTACATGATCTGCATGCCACTGGCGACTTATACTAGATTGTTGAAAACATACGTAAACTTAAATCACATAAGACAAATTCAAAACCAAATAAATAATATTATTACGCCAATAAATAACAAATAAATACAACTCAATTGAAACTCAATGAAATATATATCACTAATATATAATTTGGGTGAAGCAAATCACCTGATAATGTGCAGTTAGTTCAGTTACATAACAGCATAGATAGGGGATATTTGAGAACGTAATAAAAATGCCATATAACAAAACACCAATAGTCCTATTAGTTCACCATATTACGAATGCAGGCTTTGATATACCATAATGACATTAGGAACAGAACATCTTATTTGGGCATTCCTATGGGCGTAAAACATCAATTAGCAAAGAGACTTCCAAATCTGCAATTACAATCGATAGGGTGCACACCATGTTGAACAAGATTAGAGTATAAATTGAGAAACAAATATGTAGAAGTAATTTCTCTAAAGACATGGCTTGGCTACATAAATTCATCCATTTTAGCAAGGAAACATGTCCAGCTAAAACACATTTCCAGAATCCAATTAACCAGTATTCAAAGGTTTTCAGATATCCACATGGAGAAAGAGAATAAATGAAATAAAATTACCTCTCATTCTGAGGTAGTGAGAGGAATAGTTGGATCAAGCATTGTTGTCACAACATCCACAAAAGGTACTCGAGAACCAGCAGCCTTGAATAAATTTGGTCTCATATTAAGAACTACACCAATTAGCAAACCACCAGCACTTCTTCCTCCATGCACAGTCTTTCCTTAGAACATATTTTTTTTCAATCAAATACTCAGCACATGCAATAAAATCAGTGAAAATATGGAAATTAAAAAGAGAAAGATCAGGGACACCCGGATCCTAAATTCTTAATAAATGCAACAGTAGGCCATTAGTAGATCTTCATACCTTTTACATTATAAAGCCTGGCTTACACGGCTGTTCCATTGAATATTCCCAGGACTACTAACATTCAAGAGGAAAACAAAATGGAGAATAACAATGATGTCCCTTCATGTTTCAGACCTCTTCCATTTGAACAGTGCCTTTTTGAAAATGTCGGCTAACCAGACTGAAGAAAGCAAACATACCAGAACTATTGTTTAAATTCAAACTGCCAACTAAAAAGAATGCTTCTTGCCTAGGGTTGATTTCATATTCCTAAGTCAATTTCTGGGTCAAGTTTAAACAGTCCATGGCTCCATGCTTTGTTTAATTAAATAGTCTT
Organism: Glycine latifolia; assembly: GCA_013407115.1. NCBI lineage: Eukaryota > Viridiplantae > Streptophyta > Magnoliopsida > Fabales > Fabaceae > Glycine > Glycine latifolia. The sequence continues at coordinate 121,641 of QARZ01040730.1, read as the reverse complement.
AGAATGGACTTTTATGCTTAATGATTATCAATTAGTTAGGCAAAAACTGGAATCTCCTTGACGAGGCCTTTTAGGATCAGCAAACCGGACAATTAGTGGCTGCTCACAACCCTATGCAGAAAAATGCAAGATGAACCATAGTGCTTTCATAAGAAGCATTATTAAAAGAAAAAGAATATAAATTTTTTCTTACTCTCATTGTGTAGATTCCAGTAAGTGCATTAATTGCTGCCAGAGCCATATCTCTGTGTGAGTATTTAACAAAACCACACCCTTCAACCAATATAAGGGAAAATATTATCTATTCAGTATTATAATTTTTGTGCGGGCCATGTCCAATAGCGTGGGAGAGTGAGTGTGCTTTCAGCTTGAGTGGTTCGTGCCTAAGCTCTTTGGACTCATGCTCCTCTTGCTTATATACCCTTTTATTTGTTTCTAACGCACTAACGTGGGACTTGTTCTCCAACGTTTTTAACATGATCATGCAAAATGGTGAGGGAGAATAGAAAATGCATGGTTGAGGTGTCAGAATGTTAAGGATAGTATTACATGCTATAGTATTAGAAGAACAAAATTACGGCCCCTAACCCAGTGAAGGCCACATATCTAAAACAAGACCGCTAATATAAACCCAAATTACATGAAAACAACCTGGCAGATATATGAAACTTGTGTTCATCCAAGTCTACATAAATTCAAAAGTATGATTCAGGGCAACATAATGACATCAAATTTAAAAAGGAAAGGATAATATACTGCAAACGTCATATCGCAATTGAACGTATTTCTCTATACAGAACATAACTAACCTGGATCTTGAAGGCCTTTCCAACAGCTGAAAGTATAGGACTCCATATGCCCAGGATCCCATGAGGTCTTTGCCCAGGAGCTGTCTCCAGTGAAAACTTCAACCTAACTTCTGAAACATCTATTAGGCTGCAAAATTAATGGGATCAAATAATAAAATCGCATTCTTTTCAAACAAAATCACAAGATAGTAACATATAACTAGTTGGATAAACTAATGAGTCTTGAGTACTGACGGTTTTTAAGCTAAGATGTAGCCACATATGCAGTTTATTTTTCTCCAGAGATACTGGAAGAAAGCACAACTCAGTGAGGGAGAAAAATAAAATAAAAAAGGCATCATCCTAGAAGAAGCCAAAAAACAAAATAAGCAGACACAGAATAAGAAGCACAGTCCCTTTGTGTACTTATAAATGACAATTCCCCTAACACAGTCAATAACAGCAAGCTTGTGGATCCATATCTGAATTCAAATCCTGCAATCTGTGGAAGTTGTTTAGATCAGTTGATAACTTAGTCTAATGATTGCATTCAAACTCAGTTGCCTTATTTGTATTAATTCATAGCAAGGCCCAATTCCATAGTACATAAAAATTAATGTCATGATCATGACCACTGCTCAAAAGCTTTCACTTCTTACAGGTAGTAAGAGACAGGAGTTTGTGGACTCAAAAGTGTAGTTAGGAATTAGCATACAGTAACCATTTGAAGCAATCCATCTAAGCCATACCGCTGCACATAAAAGCCAATGGAACCAAATTAGACAATTCACACAACTTTCAGTACAAAAACGGAAAACTTGAAATTCTTTCTTTTGGCCAATCCTATGAGCCATGTCCATCATAAGAAAAGCACCTACTTCACCTGCAATCTTCCCATGCATATAAGATGTAATTAGCTTTTTTCCAAGAAGAAAACCATATAATGCAGAGACATATTCAATCATGAGCAATTTATAATTCCAGAAAATGCATAAGTATAAAACATACTTTTCTCATGCAACAGGAAGGCCTTGCTCTGCATCCAAAAGTGTGCATCCACCCAAGAACATGCCCTAAAAATAGAAACATGCATTACTTGTAAGTTGTAAAAAGTAAAAACCACAGGGTGTTTGAAGTTGAAAACTTTAGCAGTGTCATGACCAGTTATAGCATATTATGATTAATTTCTTAATTACCTGAGTTCTAGCAAGATGTAGCTCTTGATCCAGCTTATTCAGCCTAATCCTACTCGACTCTAGTTGTTGAACATATGCCTGAGAGAGAGAGAGAGGACAAACAAACAGAATGGTACATGGCTGATTAATAATAAGGCCTTTGACAAGTCTTACCGAAAGAGTGAAAAAACAACAGGGTTGAGTTAAAAATTATCTCTTTCTATGGAATCACTAATTAGTTAGCTTTTTCCTAAGCCTGCTTTAGTTAGCTGCCTCTCTATTCTGAGCAAGTCTTCTGAGTGTCTGTAACGTTTTAAAGCGCAAATAATAGTTAACCTTAGGATCTGGTGTTTTAGGTCCTTCATGATCAGAACTTGATGTTGGATCTTTTTGGTTGCCCTCTCACTGCCATAGTAAATGCATACGTGATTAGTTAGAGAAACTTTAGATAATAATAGTAAGAGGAAGACGAATTATACTTAAGGTTAGAACCTCACCAGCAGGCTTCAAAGATATGCTACCAAACTCTGATTCTTATTCTCGTTATTTATAACTATAAATAACTTGAGGTTGTGTTTGTATTGGCGTTTAGCATGTTGAACACAAAAGTTTCCTCTCAGTAAAATTGTGTTCAATGTGCACTGGAACGCAGGAAATACTTAAACCAAACAAACACTATAATTTTGTCTAAGAATACTTTAAGTTATATTACTGTTTCTTTCTACCTTGAGGAATCATCTTCTTTTAATAGAAAAAAGATGAGTGGACACCAATATGGCAATATCTATAGGTAAATATAAAGAGAAAAAGTTAGAGAAGTATAAGTATAATATGTAATATGACTTGGTAGAAAGAGATGTATTAACCTTTTTTATGCTGTGTTTTTTATACATGAATCCATAAGTTCATGTTTAGACAGACGATTTCCCACGGCAACCTTAACTAACCATTTTGATATGTTTCTCACTTCCTTTTTCACCTTTGGATTCAGCTGATCATAAGCTGGAAAGCGATTTGCAATTATGAACACTATCGAGTATTTATGGAAATTAAACTTTAGATTTCATTTGCAGTGGGTCTAAAATAGAGATACAAAACAGATAATATCATGAATCAATCATAGAAGCCACAGGCCTAACAGCAAGCTAGAGCTTATTTAACTGCACATTAAATACTCACCATAATGTGTTGTCTATACTCTATAGTAAGGATCACTCACAATGTTAACCCCTTAAGAAAATTGTCAATCGGTAAATGAAGCTAGACTGGATCAGAGACAGTTAACCAAAGAAATTTAGCATGTGTGTGGTTGCATTATATAACTTGTAATGGAAATGGTGGCATTATTGTGTCTTCAAATGAAAATATTAGAATATATATATATATATATATATATATATATATATATATATATATATAATCCTCTCTTTTTTTAATAGTTGTAAACAACTTACCAACCAACCCGTCTTTGCAGAATCTTTGCCAAGACTGGTAAAATGATTCTGGATAAAAGCATGTTGGTGAACATGAGTCACTGTTGGTTCCAAAACTGCATTAAACCAATATGCATTTAAGGATCAGTTAGCAGAGTAAAAAATCGTTGGATGGCTTATGTGAAGTTTAATACTAAGCATATTGTGCTAAGAGTTTTCTTTGGTATGGAGAAGAAAAGTTAGGAGGTGGGACTCCCCCTAAGATTTTATTTTCCTTCACTTTTCTATGATAAACCAAATAATAGAAAATGAGCATATATGATAATATAGGGGATGAACAACTTTAAAATTGAAAACAATATGAACACACACAATTAACCAAGAGGGAGGTGAATTAGTTAAAACAAGGACATTAAAAATTCTTTGAAAACTAGCAGCGGAATGAAGATCGTATCACAAGTTTAACCTTGTTAAAACTGAAACTTGAAAACAATAGGAATACCCACAATAACCAAGAAGGGGGAGGGGTGAATTGGTTAAAACTTGGTCTTTTAAAATTTCTTCATAGAATCAAAGTAAGGATCTTAATCACTTTTAAAACCAAGAATGTCTTTAATCAATCAAACCACTCAGTTTAAGAAATCAATAGCTCAAAACAGAACTTGTTGAGTAATGATAAAAAATACCAAGAACAAATGAGCAAGATGACTAATAGAGATTAAGGAATAGAAAATCAACATAAGAATTTATACTGGTTCACTTCTCAAGAGAAGCTACATCCAGTTTCTTCTAATCAACACTAGATTAGAGTTCCACTATTATAAATTTCAGTTCTTACAAGCTTTATTACAAAACCCTCTTTATCAACTCTAGATAAAGACAAGAAATCTAAAATCCTATTAGACTTCTAGAGAACAAGAACCAGAGAATACTACTCTGTTTTTTCCTAGAGAACGTTACTCTAGTACAAGCTTCAAAGAACAATTTACAATATCACCAAAATAACAAAATTGCAAAACAAGTTTACACCCAAGGAGAATGGAGAGAAACAACCTGATGATCCAATGAATATGAATGCATGTGAGTTACCAATCAGAGTTGAATGAACAAATGAATTTCAGAACATGCTCTCCTATTCTTCTTTGAAAACTCTTGCCCAAGAAATCATTCAATACCCATGAAGATTAAAGAGTGGGACAAGAAGTTGGTTAACCCAGAAAATCACTTTCTATCTTTGTGATGACTTGTATGTATTTAGAAAATTTGAAGTATATTCATTAAAAAACAAGCCAAGCCTCACTTCTATTTATAACAGACTTTTCCAACTAACTGTAATCGATTAAATGCGCCAAATAATCAATTAAAAAGTCTTGTGTAATTGATTAAATTGTCACTTAATCGATTAAAGTGTTCATAGCATTTTTGGGTTTAACAACGAGCAAAATAATCAATTGAAACGATCTATAATAGATTAAAGCAGTGATACATGTATTTCTGAAAAAGCCTTGTTTAATCGATTACAAAAACTGGTAATTAATTAAACCAGTGAAACAAGCTTTTCTAATAATCTTATGTAATCGATCACAAGAAATGGTAATCGATTAAAGCAGTGAAGCATGATTTTCTTTTAACACTATGTAATCGATTACAAGCAATGGTAATCGATTAAATTGTTCTTCAAAACTTTTCCAGATTTAAAAACAAAGTAAATAATCGATTAATTCGCAGTGTAATCGATTAAACCAGTGAGATTTGCATTTTTCCAAAAACATTTGCCTCTTTGATTCTTTTTCAAAAATTGCTTTAATTCTTTGATGAAAACATTTGAGCATATAAATGATTAAGTGCATGCAATGCAAGGATCGACAGATTGGCCTCTTTATACACTTCATTTGGGTTGCATTCTTCCAAGGCATGTGAAAAGCTAAAAACAATCTTCCAAGTCCTAAGCTTCAAGCTTCAAGTTGCTCCCCCTATATCCAACAATCTCCCCCTTTTTGGCTTTGAACATGCCAAATATTGATTGACCATATGTTTAAGTTTGGAATTGCTTTGAGGAATGAGCAAGATGAAAGTCTTGAACTTTGTTAATCTGAAAACAAATCATCCTCTTTGCCAAGCACAAGTGTTAAGAGGTATGCTTGCATAAGCATTAATCATTTACTTTCATTAGATTAGCTCCCCCTAACTTTGTTTGCTCCTTTTGACTTAGATAATTTCGTGAATCATTAATTTTCAAAAACCAGTAGAAAAATAGAGCATAACAGAGAGCAAAGCAGAGTTTCATTTTTTTTATTATTAATCAATTTCTCTCCCCCTATTTGGCTTATCAAAGACAAAAAGTAATTGCACAACAACTAAGGATAAAGGGAAAAGGCAAGTTTCATTAATTGAAGGGAACATGCAGTACATTAATCAAAGAAGAAAAGAAAAAAAATAAAATAACAGAAAATAGAGGAAAGTAATCATGAAGTACAAGAAGCCTAGTCATCTTTGTCAAAGTCATCAAGGACAATCCTAGCTTATATGTTTTCTAGCCTAGATTTTATTTCCTCCAAAGATGAATTAGTCTCAGCCCTATGCTTATGATGCAGTGACAACAAGGCATCCATCTTTTGAATCATAAGAGATTCAAATGGGCTGTAAGATGGTTCAGCAGGGCTTGCATCTTCAGCTTCTTCATCAGCTTCCTCTTCATGTTTAGCAGCAGGGAGTTGTTGTCCAACCATTTGCCATCCATAAGGGGTCTTAACCATCCCCAGCTTGGTAAGATGTTTCTCTTTGATGAGGTTGTTGCTAGCATTGGTGTTGTCAACAACCTCATTAGAGACATCTATATGGAAGTAATCAATGAACCTGGACACAAGAATAGCATAAGGAAAGGGATAGTTCATTAATCTTTTGGACTTAAGCATGATCTCCTAAATAATGAGAATCCAGTTCATCTTAATGCCATTTTTCAGGGCATACACAAGCTGTATGTCATTGTTGCGCGATTACGGCAAGTACACCGATCGTTTACAAGTAATAAAGTTTAGGTAAGTAGAGTATCGTCTCCACAGGGATTGGAATGATTTTCACGGTAATAGTAAATTAATGTGATTGAAAGGAGAAACAGTAAATACGTAGAGAAGTGTTGTTGAAAAGTTTGGTTGATTGTGTAATTTAGAAGACAAGAATTAAAGAAATATGCAGTAAAGTGTTTTAGGGAAGTTACCAATGGACGAGTAATTGTGGTCAGGCGCAATCCCTTCTGATTTCTCCTCTTTCACTTGACTGGTTTGTTAAGTTAATGTATACATATGATAAATCTCTTCTTTATTCGTGAAACCTAGATAACTAGCGAATCAGCCCTTTAATTTGATCAAGAACCCTAAACCTTTATGAATTCTGTCAGATTAAGCATTTAGAGAATATATCATATGGGTTCCTGTTGTGATTGCTCGGAGAATAAGTCTTTTCTATAATAATTAATCCCTAATTCCTTAGTGAACCAACCCTTTAGACTGAATTGAAAACCTAATTCCTTAGTGAAATCTATCAGTTTAAGCATGTAAAGAACATATTATAGACTCCGCACTCATGCATCCCTATTCCTAGGTGAAGAATGAATGTTATTCTTAACAGGTCAGAAAGTAGAACCCCAACGTTCCCATTGTGAATCCTACCCCTCAATACTTAATCGAAGTGATCAATTCCAATCAAGATAAAATAAAGAACAGAAAAGAATTAAGACAAGCAAAACATATAATTCAATACCAGTCAAATTATAGAGGATAACTCATCAGTTCATGGCCTTCCCACAATATAAGAATTAGCCAACCATAGGCTTCAAATACATCAAAGCTGTGATGGGATTCATGGTTGTGCAGTAACTCCGGCTTTGATGTTTGATTTCTAGGGTTGGGTGAGAGAAAGATGAAGGAAGATGAAGTGATAATGGTAAAGTGATAAAAGGTTCCTGTGATGCCCCCCCTTAGGTATTCAGAGGCCTCACATTTATACTAAGGTTTAAGTAGGGTAAGAAAGCCAAAAGATAAGCCCAATTACAAAATCAATCTTTTAAAACAGGAAGCAGAATCAACTTCACGCGATCAGCGCGCGACTCCACGCTAATAGCGTGGATCTTTCGAAAGGGTCACGCTGATAGCGCCATTCCTCACGCTAATAGCGTGAGTTCTTCGAGTCTCTAGGCTGCTTCCAGGCTTCTCCCACGCTGATGGCGCAGTTGTCACGCTAATAGCGTGAAGTAGTCGAGGCTTCTATTTAGGTTTCATTTTATTGACGCTACCAGCGTGAGGTCCCACGCTGATAGCGTGAGTTAGTCGAGAGTTTAGCCTCCTTTCCCTGCATATGGCGCTGATAGCGTGAGTTCCCACGCTGATAGCGTGGGACTTCAAAAATGGTTTTCTCTTTTTGCTTGAGTTTTCCTCCTTTTTACCTGTAAAATGCTCAAATGTATTGAAATTAGTTCAAGGTAATTAAAATGCTAAACTAGCCTAATTCTATTCTATTTCCTACATATTTAATTAAAATCTATCCTTAAACTATACTAAAAACTAGATGTGTTTGCAACACATCAGTCATCATCAGTGGCTTGGGCATGATTGGTGGCTCTAGGGGTGAGGATATATGTGATGATGTAATGAAGAAGTCTATCTTCATGTGTCATGGGTCCAGTACTCAGCCTAAGCTTCAACCTCATTTGAGGATCAAGAAGCATCCCCCTATATGTATCTATCCTATTGTACCCACCAGCCTCTTCCTCAAATTTTCTCTCACCATCAAAAGAAAGACCAGCAACTTCCTGCCATATTTTAGGGGTGATTTCTATGGCTACCCCATTCACTTGAGACAATATTGTCCCTTCCATAGAGAACTTGGAACAGGTGTAAAACACCTTCACCAATTCAGGGTAAAAGGTATCCTTCATCTCCACAAATTGTTTCAAACCTTGGGCTTCAATGAAGGCAGGGAATTGAAAACCTTCTCCTATAAACCAGTCAAGAGCAAGGTGTTTGGGAGGACCTATAAGCTTGGTTGCATTGAACTGGAGGTAGGTCATTTTGTCTCTTTCATTTGAAAACCAATTATCTAATCTACTTACAGCAGGGTTGGAGGATTCAGCCTTTCTTTTAGAGGACCTGGGTTTCTTTGGGGCAGACATGGTTACTGTGAGAATAGGCTACTAAGACAGAGTTTCTAAACTCAGAGGAAAGAAAAACACAGAAGAGATTAAGAAAGAAGATGAGAATGGTGTGATTTCTCCCTTTAACATAGGTTGTATTTATAGAAGATTTTAGGCTCCAAAGTCCAAATTTGAAATAAGAAACAGTTACTACGAATTAACCCACTCAATTTAAGGCTCAAAAGATTCAAATTTTGAATTTGGTGGCAGTTGGGCAGTTACAATTTCCAAGAAAATCTTGCAGATTCTACAGTAACTCCATGAATAATCGATTATTTGCATGTGTAATTGATTAATTCGTAAGGAAAATCAGTTTTAGAATAGACTGTAATTGATTAATTCGTAAGGTAATCGATTATTTCAGAACAATCCAGTTAAAGAAGATGAAGTGTAATCGATTATCCCACCTATGTAATCGATTATCACAGAGAGAATTCAAGTTTCAGAGATTTTCAAAACAATTTAATCGATTAATTTGATAGAGTAATCGATTATTCCAGTGAAATGAAATTTTGGTAAAAGATTTTTAAGCTTGTGTAATCAATTAAGTTGTTGGTTTAATCGATTATTCCAGTGAAATGCATTTCCTGAAAAACTTTCTATGAAGAATAATCGATTAGTTTTGTTATGTAATTGATTACAGAAGCACAACTTTCATTCCCAACAACATTTAAAGTCCATTTAATCGATTATTCCATGCTTTAATCGATTATTATAGTGATAATAGCAGAATGAACAGTTATTATGCAGCACAATTTCGAATTTTCCAAGCACAAGTGATGATCAAGCAAGTGAGAATCCCCCTATTTGGCTTATAAAAGACAAAAAGTAATTGCACAGCAAATAAGGATAAAGGGAAAAAGCAAGTTTCATTAATTGAAGGGAACATGCAGTACATTAATCAAAAAGAAAAGAAAAAAAATAAAATAACAGAAAATAGAGGAAAGTAATCATGAAATACAAGAAGCCTAGTCATCTTTGTCAAAGTCATCAAGGACAATCCTAGCTTCTATGTTTTCTAGCCTATATTTCATTTCCTACATTCTGTTTTGGATAGCCTTATATAGAAAAATGAATATAACTGCATGTAATCGATTAATTACTCTTAAGTAATCGATTAATGAGTCTTGTAATCGATTATTTTGTTCTTGATCTTCCTAGAAATAGATGTATGAACAAAATAATCTATTATTTCATCATGTAATCGATTAAAACAGAGCGTTCCCTGTCAAAAAGTGCTTTGTAATCGATTACAGATAGCTGGTAATCGATTACAGGTATCAGAAACTATTTACAAAATGCCTAAGTAATCTATTACAGGAATCTGGTAATCTATTACAATAGACAACACTTCTTTTGTGTTTGCACTGAGTTGGTGTGCTTCTTCATGCTTTTCCAAGAGATACAAGTTAGCTTGGATGTGGTATTGAAGTGCTTGAGTCCTAGCTCTTGTCATTGGTCCTTTAAAGCTCACCAAAGGAAGTGCTTCAAGCTCTCCTTCTAGACCTTTAGATTGCCTTGGACCTCCATCAAGCAATATTCATTGTTGTCTAACAAAAGTGACTTGACATCCCCCCCCCCCCCCCGAAAAAATGTTTGAGTGTAAGTCATATTAGATTCCCTGTAGTCGAAAAATTTCACACATTCAGTTGATCGCAACCCTTAAATATAAATCACCACTCATAATTTATCTCCGTAAATTTAATTCAAAATATTAATATTCATTCAAAGGTTCAAATTCACGAATGTGTGAATGTAGAGAATCCATTTCCTTTGTATTGAAAGAGAAGACTAATTCTTATAGCATACCCTTGCATATGCAAAGAGGTTGTTTTTGGATTCGAACCCATTATCAACAAGTCACCAAGACACAACTTTATCGTTGTTCCAGGGTTCGCCCTCCACCTTAGTGTGTACGCATCCCAAGTTGGACTGCAATCAAATGAAAAGAACCAAAATTGGGAAGACTTAGAGGAGGTTTTGAGAGGGATACCATGGAAGAAGATTTTCCTTGGAGAAGATCTAAATGGTTATATTGGTAAAAACAGTGGAGGTTTCGATAGAATTCATGGAGGTTTTGGCTATGGGATAAGAAATAAGACTAGAGAGGATATCTTGAACGTTGCACTAGCCTATGATTTCATGCTAGCGAACACATTTTACCGAAAAATGGAGTCTCATCTTATCACTATCATAGTGGACAAAATCGCAGTCAAATTGATTTCTTTATGGCTAGAAGAGAAGATAGAAATTCTTGTATCGACTGTAAGGTCTGCCCTGGAAATGTGTCACTACACAACATAAGCTGGGAGTTCTAGAGGTATGGTTTAACAAAGTACTTAATATGAGAAAGAGGGTTCAAAATCCAAGGATAAAATGGTGCAAGCTAAAGGAGGAAAAACAAATTGAGTTCAAGGAAAACATGTTGCGTGAAGGACCGTGGGAGTCTATTAGATAAGCAAATGAAATATGGAATAAGATGGCTATGTGTGTCTAAAATGTGGGAAAGAGGGTGCTGGGAGAAAGCAAAGGAAATAGAGTTCTTACAAAGGAAACATGGTGGTGGAATGGAGAGGTGCATGAGGCAATTAAACAGAAGAACGAATGCTTTAAATTTTTGCATAAAAGTTCCAATGAAGAAAACTTGCAAAAGTTTATAGTAGTGAGAAAAAATTCAAAGAAAACAGTGCGGGAAGCTAAAGGCAAGGTTTTTGACGATTTGTATAAATATCTTGGGAACAAGGATGCTAAAATGGGTATATATAAACTTGCAAAAATGAGGGATAAGAAGAGTAAAGACCTCACCCAAGTTAGATGTGTCAATTATGAAAACCAACAACTTTTGGTAAGAGATGAATATGTAAATGAAATATGGCTAAACTACTTTAACAAACTTTTTAATTGGGATGTCTATAAAAGTGAGGTGGACTTGGAGGATGCTTATGATGATTTGAATAGAAGATTTGTGCACAGAATTAATACACATGAAGTTAATGAGGCTTTAAAGAGGAAGAAGAATAATAAAGCTTTGGGACCCAATGACATCCCTATTGAACACTGGAGAGGCCTGGGAGATGTGGCAATACAATAGTTGACCAATCTTTTTCAATAAGATTCTTCAAACAAATAAGATGTCTGATGCTTGGAGGAAAAGTATGCTTGTGCCTATTTACAAAAGCAAGGGAGATATCCAAAATTGTTCTAACTATAGAGGCATTAAGCTCATGAGCAATACTTTGAAGTTGTGGGAGAGAGTTACTGAACATCGGTTGAGGAGGGAGACCAAGGTTTCTGTAAATCAATTTGCATTTATGCCAGGAAGATGTACCATGGAAGCTATTTTCTTGATGCATCAATTAATTGATAGGTATCGATAAAAGAAGAAAGACTTACATATGGTGTTCATAGATCTTGAGAAAGCATACGATAAGGTCCCAAGAAAAGTCTTATTGTGGACTCTTGAGAAGAAAAAAGTACCATTAAAGTATGTTAATGCAATCAAAGATATTTATGATGGGGCTACCACATGTGTGAAAGTTTGTAATGGATCATCAAGGAATTTTCTATCATGGTAGGTGTCACCAAGGTTTGGCTCTTAATCCTTATCTCTTTGCTTTAGTAATGGATTAACTATCAAAAGATATTCGATAGGAAGTGTCGTGGTGTATGCTTTTTGCAGATGATATTGTGCTTATTGATGAGACCAAAGACGGTGTTAATTGGAAACTTGAATTGTGGAGAAACACTTTGGAGTCTAAAGGACTCACTATAAGTCAGAGCAAGACTGAGTATATGAAGTGTGAGTTTTCCCTGGGAAGAAATAGTGATCAAGACCCTGTACATCTACTTGGTCAAGTGGTACTCCAGAAAGATCCTTTTAGATACTTAGGATCAATTTTGCAAAAAGGTGGAGAGATTGATGAGGTTGTAAATCATAAAATCAGAGCAGATTGGATGAAATGGTAGAGTGCATCTGAATTTTTGTGTGACCGCAAAATTCACCTTAAGCTAGAAGCAAAATTTTATAGAACAGTTGTAAGACCTGCAATGTTATATAGACCAGAGTGTTGACCAGCACATAGGCAACATGAGCATAAAATAGGGGTAGCAAAAATTAGGATGTTAAGGTAGATGTGCGGTTATACGAAGATGGATAAGATAAGAAATGAAGATATTCGATGAAAGGTAGCAGTAGTACCGGTGAGTGAAAAGATGATGGAGCATAGATTGAGGTGGTTTGGGCATGTAATGAGATAGCCCCTGGATACTCTTGTAAGAACAAGATTTTGTTACCAAGAGCTCGTCACAAAGAGAGGTAGAGGTGGATGGAAACTTACCTAGGAAAAGGTAATTAAACAAGACTTAATGGAGTGAGATATAGATTAGCGGAAGATGTGTCTTAGGATGGAATGGAGAAAAGCTATAAGCTTGGTAGAGGGTTAGACCCATTATTATCTCCATGTTCCAACAACCCCTTTTTAGTTCTTTTCCTTTTCATTTTTCCCATTTTTTTCAACTTCTTCGTATCTATCATTGGGTTCATCTACCACCGACCCCAATTAACTTGGGTTAAAAGTGTTGTTGATGTTGATACCTCAAAGACAAAAATTCTTGCAACATGAGCCCTATTCTGTTGCAAAAGAAGTTTCTTTTCCTGTAGAAGAAAATCTAAATTGCATAGAAGAAACACTATTCTAGTTCCAATTACTCAAGTTTAATTGTATGGTGCACATCTTCTAAACCTCCCCTTGAGTCAATTAGTTCCAAAGTGGTTTGTCTGTGTTGCACCATCATCAACAACACAAAATCAACACAATGAAGCATAGAGAAGAGGTAAGATGAAGAACAACTTAACTGGTCAGTGTTCGTACGGAAAGTTTATTCTCAGAGGGAAAGGCATGCAATCCAGTTATCCTTGAACTTCATCTCCGCCAACAACAAAGAGAAGTAGAAGAATCAGTCAATTTTTTCAAAAAAAAGGGAAAAATAAAATAGTAATATGAGTGTTTACACGAAGGAAGGTGAGGAGAGTGATTCTTTCGAAGTTATCAGTGTGGAGGAGCTTATGACTGGAAGAGCCATTGCCACTTACGCGTCGACAAAAATAAAGATGCAGACGCTTTTTGAAGTGGGCACGATGTGATCCTTCTCTAATTATGGCAGATCTTTCTCTCCCTCTCATTCTCATAACCTTGTCTGCTTCCTCCCGAACCTTCCTCTCTTGGTTGACACTGTCCTGCAGAGTAGTGCAGAGAAAAGCCCTAGGGATAACCTAATGTGTTAACCCAACCCAACATCCACCCTTTCAAGTTAGTATTTTGAACACAGGATTTTCAAAGACGGTTTTACAAAAATCGTCTTTGATTCAAGTTCCATATTTTGAATGAACACAACCCATCAAGTTTCACTAACTTTCAACAAAGCTAAAAGTATTGTTAACTATCACTTCTAACTCTAACACAAAGTTTATCCCTAAACTTTTACAACCCTAAGTATTGTTTCCAACCAAGTTACTTCTGGCTCTAAAACAAATCCACAAATTTGTTTATGGTTTGCCTGCAAAGAGACAAGGCTATCGTCATACTAAAGACAAATATACAAATTAAGCCTTTGTATTTTCTCTCAAGATTTACAAGGTGTTTTCAGAGATTTTACAAACTTAAGAAATATCAAACATAAAGAGCTTGAAGGTAGGAGAGAGTATGCAGTTCAAAGTTCATCACTTCAAACCTTCATTTATTTATAGGCTTCAATAGCAAGTAATTGTTATCTTTAAATGAACTTCAAATTGCACATGTTGCATCGTTTGAAGCAGGTGATCACTGGAGCATTAAATGTGAGTCCACTCCAAGTGTATAAAGCACTCTGTTTATCTTCCTTGAGCAACACTTCTTATGATGTTTTCATTGGGTGAATAAATTTTTGATCATAGTAGGTCTGCACAATAGTGGCGTGTAGATGAAGATAGACTTTAAAACTTGATTTTTCTCTTACTTTCTTCACTTTAACATATCCTAGAAAAGATGTTCAAACATTTTTTGCGCAAAGGATCAAGAAATCAAAGCATGAACTCGGTCTTTATTGCATCTAGAAGTAGCAAATGTCTGCCACTATTTGTTCCATCAGACACAAATACAACACTTTCATTTGCTAGCATATTAGATACAACTTTTGAAATATACAAATCAAAATTACTGATGATCCTGATTCTTCTTATGCTCGATATTATTATATATTTATTTTAAAATATAGTAAATATATAGTATTTGTGTCATCTTTCTTAAGATGTAAAACATAAAAAAAAATATAATTAATATACAATTGCATGTCAAAAAGCATGTTGAACATAGAATATAGTAACTTAAAGGTTCTTTCATATGTGATTCGAATAACATTCCAAATCTTCTTTAGGTAAAAAGTTGCACAACTCTTGTAATTTTTTAATACTCTGTGGCTCCTTATTTTTTTGTTGGTGATGTGGGACCTAAAGAGCTTGAGATAAAAAGTAATTACCAACTTTTCAATTGGATTCAAACTCATGTTTATCACTCTACAAATATTCATTAAATCATTACACATAGATCATTGTTATCAATATGTGTGTGTGTGTGTGTGTGTTTATATGTAAACTAAAAGGAGGATCAGATTCTATTATAATTATTATACTTATAATAAATTAAAAATTAATATAATAAGCATAAATAAATTCCTTATTGAATATATTATAATATAAAAGAGATCTAGTTTAATCCAAGAGTAATTTTAAATCCTAACCACTAAAAGAGTTACTCATTATTTTAACCTTTCATTTTCGTTTAATCTAATGGTTTATACAAATTACTTCCCTTCAACTATTAGCTTTGAAGAAAATGAAAGGTGAAGTTGAGGAGTAACTATTTTAGTTTGTTTTTTAAAAGTAACTTGATCCCTCTTCATTATTATTGTTATATGTAGTACAAATTTTATTATGTACATTATGAATAATATATTTATTACATATAAGAATATATGTTTACTCAAGTAAAAAATATTTATTATAATTTGAATCATGATATAAAAATAGTTTTTATTTGTTAACTTATATGATAGTATATTAAAGATATATATATATATATATATATATATATATATATATATATAATAGTATAAACTGTTTTATTTATAAAGTATATATTTTGTAAAATATATGTGTAATAAATGTATTATATAATTATTATTTACTACAAAATATATGTAGTAAAATTAATAAAAGTATTATTAAATGAAAGTAGTAAATATATTATTATAAAGTTCATAACTAAAAATTTATTACATTTAATAATAATAATAATAATAATAATAAATTTAATATTGAATATATTGTTATTTATATATATTATAATATTTTGAATTCATTAAAAAGTATATCAATAGAATTTAGGCAATTAAAATCATACAATTATGAAATCCAAAAGATTAAAATCGCTTATGGCAAAATAACCACCATGTCAACATAACATCATGTTGACATCATCATGCAAGTATCACGTTATGTGACACTTTATCACTCAATTGTAGAATACAAAACATTTATGCCTTAGAGTTGTAGAGAAAATAACTTCTAAAAAAACTTTATTCAACTTCTTTCTCTTTTTCTTCTCTCTTCTATTATTTTGTCAAACATTACAATGATCTATTTATAGACTATAATATAGATTGCGAGTTTGCAATCTGCAACCTTTCGGCTGTAGGTTGAAAGAGTGCCCTTACGGGCGGATAAGGATCAACACTCTGCCACCTAGGACATGGATGAGATCGCGTGCAAGCTAAGACGTGACGCTCCCTATAGCCATAACCCACAATCAAAACTCATTATAGTCATTCATAGCCATAAACTATAATCAAAATCCATTATAGTCATTCATAGTCATAAACTACCATCATTGTTGACTCTTGACCTTTCATTCTCCTAAAACAAAATTGCTAATTAATCCCATTAAACTTTTATAACATATATTCTTGGAATCTACCAAAAGACATACAATATGTACCTCATTTGTTGAATCATACAAATCTTGCAAACTTCGCATTTTGGATTGTTGCGGTTCATCTTTGTCATCGGTAGTTTCAAGATTTGTCAGTATCATTGTTGGTATAGCGGTTGATAATCCTTCATTCACATTGATAACCTCTGTTCAGTTATTCCAATTTCACCCGCTTGCTTCATTAACTCGTACATCACGACTCACCACAACATTCTTGCTTATTGGGTCGAGTAGCTTCTTTCCTTTTGTTTTCTCATCATACCCAATAAAACATACCTTTTGCTTTTGTCTTCAAGCTTCGTTCTTCCTTGATCTGGTACATGTGCATAGGCCACACTACCAAATACTTTGAGATGAGAAACTGTCAGTTTTTGTCTGCTCCATGCCTCTTGTGGTGTTTGATCATCCAACTTCGCATGTGGACACCGATTTTGCACATATATGGTGTAACGACCACCTTGTCGCTACTGTATCATACTCTTTAATCATGTTTTTAATTGTAATTTATATTTGAAAATCCCTTTAAATTGATTACAGAAATAGTACTAAATTTCGCGCGTAAACTTAATCAATATCAATAATTAAAAATACGAATAATCAATGTTGAAATACCTCGTAATACATTTATATAAGAACATAATTTGGAGTGATTACAAACAACCATGTCTAAAGTGTACAAAGTTTTCAAAAGAAACAAGGGATTAAGTGATGAGAGTGTAACTAGCAAAATAATGGGGTGTATCCATTAAAACAAAGCGCACATCTAGCAAAACACAACTCATGCCCGGGTTACAATTCAATGCTTATTCCGACAACAAAACACTTCTATAAGCTGGGTTCTCACTAAGAGTGAGTTGTCACAATACAGCTCGTGGTCGGGAAATGGTCCAAAGCCATTCCGGCATCACAACTCATTTATAGGTTGGGTTCTAATCGAACATTATCCTGGATACTTGGCGGCTCCATCAAAAAGAAATAACTCCCAGATTGCTTGCTACTACCCGTCCACTCACACAAACATGGTTCGTGATCATCACAAGTACCAAACCACATGGCACAAGAAAAGCAAAGGTGAGTTCATCATGTAAAATAATAATTAATAAATATCATCAATTATAAAAACACAATCCGGTCATTACATTATCACAACAATATTCAAACATTTCATTCACATAATCAATCATGGACAACCTGTCCAAACCACTTCACCAATTCATTTTATAATGACTAGTCATGATGCATGTTCCTGACTTAACTCTTAGTTAATGCAATGTGGTACCATCCCCGAACAATAGGTCAAATCCATGGTACAAATGATTCCTGCAGCTCGTCAGGGTCACTCTGTTATGCACGGGTCTCACCCCCCCCGTGGTGATAAGCCAAATAGGTGTCAGAAGGTTATCCCTACAACAATGGCCCCCAGTACCTCTTGTACTCTGCAATCAATCATCCTATTTCCGTCATGCATGAAGTATGTCTCTCTAGGGCACCAGTGTATAGATCGGCGCAGGAGCGAATTCTTTCCTGGCTGGTGTCACTATACACCTCCCATTTTTACATACTCATCACCCCAAACAAGGGCACACAGATGCATTATCTGGCATCTCACGTCAACACATAAATTATCACCATGGCACATCAATGTATAACCCAAGCTCGGGTGCAGGAGCAATCGCTTCCAATGGGCACCACTGTATATGCACTATCCAAATGCATTTATATTACCTATCAACATCACTGTATAGACCGGTGCAGGAGCAATCCCTTCCTAGCTGGTGTCGCTATACACCTCTCCATGGTATCAATGCATTTAATAACTCAAGCCAATATAATGGTCAATCTCAATGTAATCATGTTATTCAAAATCATACACATAAAATGATGTGAGGTTTTAGATGTCCAAGTTGTTATTCAGCTATAACAACTCTGAAGAAAGAATCTGAACAAGGTCGGATGAAGTCGGTAGAGGTCGGACAAGGTCGGTAAAAGTTTGGTTAAAGGTCACCAAAGGAACCCAGTAGCTCTATTCCCAAGAATACACGAGCTTTGTCGAGTAAGTAACCCGGTAGCTCTTTCCTCAAGGACATACGAGCTTTGCCGAGTAAGTAACCCGGTAGCTCACAAAGGAAAGGCTTTGAACTTAGTAGTTCTAAAGATAACAACTCACCCCAGGGTAAGGAACCCGGTCTCTTTATAGAAAGAAAAGAATGAACTTCTAGAGTCGACACGTGTTTGGAATCCAGTTTCTCTAGGAAAGAAAAGAATAAGCTTCTAGGGACGACACGGGTATGGAACTTAGTCTTTCTAGAAGAAAGAACACAAATTCAACCGAGTAGAGGAACCTGATAGCTCTCATCCCAAGAAGACACAAGCTCATCTGAGTTAGGGAACCCGATGGCTCTATTCCCGAGAAGACATGAGCTCATCCGGGTAGAGGAACTCGGTAGCGCTCTCTCAAATGACTTACAACTCAAACTTCAAGGTACACCCCCAGGTAATGAACCCGGTATTTCTAGGAAAAAGAAAGCAAACCTTAGAAGCTCATAAGGAAACAACCTTGGGTTAGTAACCAGGTATACAATTGTCCGCCAACAAGAACTAGGTTACATTCTGCATGCATACATGCATGCTACGTAAACAATTCAACCTGACATACCCATCCCGGTAGCCGTCATCACAACACAAGGGATTGCCACGTATATTTAACTCGGTCTACCCATCTCGGTAGTCGACATCCCAAACACAAGGGATTAATACACATACTTAACTCAGCCTACCTATCTCGATAGCCGAAATCCCAAACACAAGGGATTGATATATATACCTAAATGGGCCTACTCTTCCCGGTAGTCGAGGTCCCAACACAAGTGTTTTAATAAATATCACATACTCAACCCGACTTACCCAATCCGGTAGTCGTCTTCTTCACAAACACACCACTTAAAAACATCATTATCAATACTTTTTATACAAAATATCAAACAACGGATACACACTTTATCTCAACCATGATATCTAAAATCATTATTAACACAATAAACTCCCCTTACCTTAATAGGGATTCTTTTCTTTCGTTCTAATGTGTCTTTTATTCGAACACTGGTCCTCATAGTGACCAGCAAAGGTTGGGCTCCATTCACGAATCCTTCTTAATGGAGACGATTTTCCGCTGCTGCTACGGTGGTTCTCAAAAGTTTTAAGTGGAAGAAAAGAAAGTTCTGGGTAAAAGGTTTTAAGAGAAAGAAAGAAGAGAAATACTGACAAGCATTTGTCGTATGGCTTCAAAACAATTAAACTAAGCTAATTCTGTAGTACAGGATTAACCTAGGTCGACTCAGAGACACAATCAATATGGTTCCAACTTCAATTCACTAATAAATAAAAGGGAGATTTTTGTCGAATAGTTTGCGTGCGCTAAATGAAAATTGCAAAAACACAAACTACAATTAAAGATTAATGCAGAAACTAACAGAATTGATAACAAGTAATGTAAAACAGATTAAAGAGCATCAATCCAATTCACCAAATCAAGTTATTTAAATCATCATCGTTCTCAGAAATTTATCCTATTGTGCAAGTTCATTCAATTTCATTAGAAGCAGTTCAATCGAATTAACTCCTAAATTAATTGAAACCACAACCCTAATTGAAATATCATCCAATTAATCTGTGATTTATATTCAAAATTAGGAAATGAATCCTTAACCTAATCCTCTTTCAATCCTAAATGCATTCATAATCATGAAAACAAAATAGCAATTGAAGAAGAAAGTGAACATTCACACAGAATTCGAAATACTAAACCAGAACTCAAATTCTTCCCTTGCTTGGGTTGAATCCTTGGATTGATTGATTATTTAGCCTTCTATGATCATCACCAATGAAAGCCCCATGAAATAAGTGCACGAAAATGGAAGAAAGGAAAACGAAAATGAAGAACAATGAAGAACAAGGAAGAACAGTTGAGAGAAAATAAGAGAAAGGGTTTTGATACTAAAAAGTGGAAAAGAAAAATGTAAAACTGTTTGTGTAAATGAAATGTAATGTAATAATTCCCCCTAATGTCACTAACATATAGTGACTAAGTCTGAAACAAAGAATGGGCCATGAGCAACCCATCAATTCTAATTATTTATGCTATTTACACCAATAAAAAGTCCAACTCGCAGCCCAAAATACAAGTGCAATGGTTTTGACTTCAAAGCCTAAAATGACCCTACAAATGGTAGAATTGGCCTCGGCTTATTTCTGGAAAACTTGTAGATCTTTTTGTTATCTTTCCAAGGACTACAAGAATGCTTAATTCAGAGTTCTGTAGAGATCTGTAAGTTCTGTACAAGGCAGATACATCAAGTGACCATAAAATCCAAAAATACGCAACAATTAGCAATTTAGCCCACTAACTTGCCCAAGACAAAAACTGAATTAGAATGGGAAAATAAAATTCCAAGAGAAGTCAAATAAGCTAAGAATGATAGAAAAATATTTAACTAAAGGCACTCCATCAAATACGCAGAGAAGTGAGAGTGAATCGTGTAACACCCTCAGATTTCAATATATATATGTGCATTATCTGGTAAATATACATTCCTGAAATAACTAACGTAAATACCCTTAGATATTTTTGAAAATGACTAAAATGTCCTTAGACAATTCTACAAATGACAGTTAGGTCCCTAAGGTAAATGACTAAAATGCCCCTGAACAATTGTACAAATGACCAAAGTACCCTGTTAGCTCTGATAAGGCCAGAAAACCTCAAGTAAAATTATGGAAAATTGATAAAAGTATAGTAGGCCTCTAGACAAAGAATTATTGACACTCTTATTAGAGAAAAATTATGAAATGGAATTTTTAGAAATTTTGAAAGATAACTCAAAAAGAATAGAATAGAAATTAATCTGAGACTGACAAAAACATAGAAACAGGAATGATGTAATCTGGAGAATTTTTCTTCTAATTATAGAAGGAACAAATCCTTAAATAAATGGTTTATACATTTTACCAAATAAAAACAAAATCAACCAATAGGAATTTAGAAAATTCATTACAAAGAAAGTTAAGAAACACTTCAAAATTGATTATTAAAACATACTATAACTTAGTCTAAATTCTAACTAATTTTAGAAATTAGTACCTTCAATAAAATAATTAAAACCAAGCATTCCTAAATTATGGAAATATTTACGATTAATATAAGAAAAGATGTTAAGAAAATAAGATTAAAAGCATATAACACAAACTACTCCACGGTTTGTGCTAAAAGCCAAGGAAATGAAAAATAGAAGTCCCAAAACTAGCTTAGCCGTGCACCTCCATGAATGATGAAGAAAATTGTAGAAACTTGGAGAACAAAGGCCACTTGGACAGCTTATAGGCTAAGACAAATTTTATTTGACCATATGGAAAGAATATAATTATAACAAAGCAATAAAAATCTACAACATGAAAGCCATTCCACGTGAAATTAAAAATGAAACAAGGAAGGCACCAAGGCTGATATTTCCACGGACAAGGCAAGTGAAAGTAGCAGAATTTTCAAGAATTCAGCCACATGGAGGGTTATAAAACACCAACCAATAAGATTAATCCAACTAAAAGCAAGGCAATGATGAAGCCTTGTGATATTTTCCTCCAAGCAAAAGAATTCAGCAATATAAAAAAGGGATGGTGGGATCAAATTGAAGGCTATTGCACGGACACCTCCCAAATTCAGCCACCCATCCTTTTTCTCAAAGCAAAAACTAAAACAAAGGTCACACCATTAGCCAAGGTCACGTGAAGAAGCCTAGGAAGCAAAGATTAAGTTGCTGAAATTTCAATCAAGAAAACTAAGGTATGGGAAGTACTTTAATAAACATGAACTAGGTAATTGATTAGGATAATTTAACTTCTAATCTTCTAGGATTAAAGCTATGTTTAAAATAAGCATGCCATGTGTTTGATAAAAATCTTAAATGAACTAAAATGATTAATTCCATTTTGTGGCCTTTGTAAATTAATTATTTGATGAGTCCTTGATTTAACATAGCTGTATGTTTTTTTTATTTCTTAGTTTGGTAGTTGCTGTATATTTTATTTTTGGCTGTATTATAAATTTAAACGATTACTGTATATTAATTTATTTGTATTTGGATACTGCTGTAATTAAATATTGTTGTAAGTTAACTCAATAAAGCTGTATGCTGTTGTTGTATTTAATTAAATTGATGTTGTATGCATGATGCTGTATGCATGCTGTTGTTGTATTTAATTGAATTGTTGTATATTATTTGTTGATGTAAGCTGTATGATACGCGGTATGTGGCTGTAATTAAGAAATTGATGTTGCTGTATATTATTTCATGAAGATGCTGTAAGCTGTATGTCATTTGCTGTTGCTGTATACTTTATTTGGTTGCTGTATACTAATTTAATTATAGCTGTATGTTGTTATTTAATTTGTTTAGGGGACTAGAAATTTTATTTGGATGGTGGTTGATTTATTTGGTGGCTGGGATTAATAGTAGATTGCTGTATTTACATTGAATTAATTCATAAGTTGCTGTTTGCATAAAATTAGTTGCTGACTGTTTTTATTTGCTGTCTGTACAACAATAATTGCTGTATGCTATGTATTTATGTTGCTATATGATATTTTAACATTTAATGATGAGTGAACATTTAATAATGAGTGATGATGAAGATTCTATGCTTCTTTTTATTAAGAATAAAGTCATGAATACAAGATTAAGATTCATGTTGAAGATTGTTTCCTTAGTAGTTGTGGGCACTTATACCGTTGATATTGATGGATGAGAAAAATTTCTATAAGTGCCAAGTTGTGAGAATTTGAGAAATAATGTAATGGTAAAGAGAAATTGAAAATAAAATGAAACCATTACATGCATCATTACATTGATTATACCCCTCAGAGCGGAGGGAGGTTTCACTAGAGTGGGTGAAACTATTTTATGGTACCTTGTTACCCCTCAGAGTGGAGGGAGGTTCCACTAGAGTGGGTGGAACTATTTGATTATACCCCTCAGAGTGGAGGGAGGTTTCACTAGAGTGGGTGAAACTATTTGAATTATGGTACCCTGTGGTGATTAGCTGAGATCTCAGTCATGCATCATGATAATAAAGAAAGCATGCATCATTCATCAGGCATCTGTCTTATAATTAATATTTAGTTTTGATTATTTATCTGGTTTTACTAATTGGTCTTATAATTATTTGGTTTGATTATTTATCTGTTTCTATCAATTATTTAATTCTGTTTATTAAAATACTTACCCATATTTTGTGTCTGTGGTTTGACACCTGTGATGACCCCAATCTATTTGGGTGAGCAGAAGAACAGTAAGCTGAGGAAAGCCTTATGGAAGGAGTTGGATGACTGCTTTATTTGTGATTTTCTGTTTATTTGTATTTGATGCTACGCTGTGCTGTCTGTATCTTATGTTATAACAGACTATTTGGAACTGTGTTGTACTTGGACTGTTAACAATATATGTTAAGGAATTTTATTTGCATGATCCGTGGTGAGGAAAATCGTTTATATTACTGACAACTCTTCGATTTAGCAAGCAAAGCGAAAAGAATTTCGTGAAAATTCATAACTAATTTAATCCTAATACAAAGTGGACACAATATTTTATCTAAAATAAACTAAGCACGAGAGAGTAAAAACGAGGCGTTACAAATCGTGCTTCCGCTTCCTGCACTACTATTTATAGATGGAGCTATGAGGCAAGTTGCCAACAACTTGAATAAGCAAACTGTTGATTTTAAAGGAAGCAGCAAGAAGATTAAAGCAAGGATGAAGGCTTGATGTTTTAGCTTTTTACATGCCCAATCATTTGAAGGCATTTGTAATTTGTCTAAGTGGTTCAAGTGCATTGCCTTGTGATCTTTCATTTGCATTTGCATTATCATTATCATGCATACATGGGTTTTGGTTAAAATCTCAAAGCAATCCAATGATTTTATAAAAAGCTAAGTTCTCATGGCTAAGTCTTTGAAAAATGAAAACTTACTGTTTTAATCGATTACACAATCATTTTAATCAATTAAAGACATTCATAATAGTTCTGAAAAAGCCTTGAAGAACAGTTTAATCGATTACCATGTTCAGTAATCGATTACATAGTGTTTTTATGAAAATCATGCATCACTAGAATAATCGATTATCTTAGTATATAATAGATTATCTTAGTTCATTTGCCATGATGCATTTCTGGTTTAATCAATTACCATATTCAATAATCGATTACAAGGCCATTTTCATTCTGAGCTTTACTGCTTTAATCGATTACGGTACGGTTTAATCAATTATTTTGTTCATGATAAATTTCCAGGAAGCTCAAGAACAGTTTAATCGATTATGTTATAGTTTAATCGATTACATATGAGTAAATAATCGATCACACTATCATTTTAATCGATTATTGTCAGTTAAATCAGTTTTTTATAAAGCTGTTTGAGTCTGTTATCTATAAATAGACATTGAAAAAATTATTCTTAAGAAAAGTGTGACTTACCCATAAGATACTAAGCTTTCAAAAGTGTCCAAAATACTGATTTGTTCTGAGTTTAAACCACATCTTGTGTGATCAAGATTTTTGAGTTTTTTGGAAAGATGTGTTAAAGAAAAGAAGGTTTCTCAAGAGTATTTTTCTGAGCTTTGAATTTTATTCAACCTGCTGATTGGTAACTGATATGCTTCCAGCATATAGTAGTTTTTAGGATTAATTGATTAATAAGTTGTTTAAGATTGAGTAAATTAGATTAGGATTTGGTAAATTATTATTTAAGTGCATATTAATTTCAATTCTTAGTTATTTTGTCATTTAGGAACCAACAAGAGAGGAAAAGAAGCAAAAAAGAGCAAGCTAGTGCTCTCGAACAAGCCACACTAATCGCGTGGACTCCTGCGCGATCAGCGTCAGAAGGTAAAGATCAAATATTCAGTTCGAAGAGCCCATGCTAGTAGCGCCAACCACCACGCGAGTCACGCCAGATGCTGAAAACCAAACTGCCAACTTGAATTAACCACGCTATTGGCATGGCCATCCAAACGAGTAGCGTGGGACTACCAAAGGGTAACCTCTCAGCTCGAACAAGCCACGCTATTAGCGTGGACCTTCACGCGAGTCGCGCCATGATATCAAACTCAAGCCTTCAGTTCGAATGACTCACGCGATCAGCGTGGTACCTCACGCCATTAGCGCCAGATTTCCAGTACAGCTTCATCAATTCGCACAACTCACGCGATCAGCGTGGGATTCCACGCTAGTCGCGCCACAAGCTCGATATTCCCTGAATTAAAAGATTTGACACTGATTTAGCTTGGGGGATAGTTCCTCATTACTGGAATTAAAACCTAGAACGTATGGGGGATAAAAGGAGACCTCTGGGTCACAAAGAAGGAGCTTTTTACTGAACCTCTTGAAGAAGAAGCCATTGAAGACCCTTGGGAGAAGATTGGAAGCATTGAGGAATTGCAGAAATACAACTCTGTGTAATCTTTTCTTTTCCTCTGGTAATTTCTCTCTAGGAACATGTTAGTTATGGAAGTAATACCAGTTCTGAGTATGCTTGGCTAAATTCTTGTATTGTGGTTGAGCCATGAACCTATGAAACCTCCTCTATGTCTTGATTGGTTTTAATAAGAATTACCATAATTGCTTTGTTTTATTCTGTTCTTCACTGCATTATTCTTAATTGGGACTGGCCATTCCATTAAGATATTTAGGGTTAGGATTCACAATAGGGATATTGGGATTCTAGTTTCTGAAATGAGTAGAACAACAATTTATACATTTCCTAGGGATAGGGATGTGTGGTTGCAGTAATTTCAGGATGTGTTTGCTAAATGCTTGGTTTAAGAAGGAATCACTAAGGGATTAGGGTTTTTAATTTCACCAAAGGGTTAAATTACTAAGGGATTAGGATTTAGCTACTTATATGAGAATACATCAGCTGAGTAATTAGAAATAGTTCAAGTTAATAATCAATCGAAGCATAGAAGGAAGGAATCATAGGGGATTGCGCTTAACTACAATTATCTCTCACTATTGCAGTAAAATCAAATTAACATTCGCTTACAATCTTGTTAAATTTTTGTCATTTCAATTACGTTACTTAAATACAACTCAACAAATTCTCTCAACTTATTATTTGTCTTCCAATTTCTAAGACGTTAAGTTGACATAAAATTGCATTCAATCCCTGTGGAGACGATACTTGACTTACTCACTTTATTACTTGAAACAAACGGTACACTTGCCGAGTTCGCAACAAGTTTTTGGCGCCGTTGTCGGGGATTGCAATAGCCAATTTTATATTAACTTTATATCTTGAGATTGGAATTTCTTTGTTACTAAATTGCTTTTCTTAGTTTATGCGAGGTGTAGTTAATCCTGATCATCTATAGTACGACCCTGAAATAGAAAGAACTATTAGACGAAACAGGAGACTAGCCAGAGAAAGAGAACGAGAAGCAGAAGACTCTGATTGTGATTCAATCTCTGAATTAGAATCAACAATGGCTGACCGAGGAAATAATCAGCCACGACTAGAAGATGAACTAATGGAGGATATTCTGGCTTCATTGTTCACTAGACCAAACTCTAGTATTGTAAGACCACCAATTAAAGCAAATCACTTTGATATTCATCCTTCATTGATTACATTGGTGGAACGCATTCAGTTTGGAGGGGAAGACAATGAAGATCCCCATGATTTCATTGACAGATTTTTGAGAATCTGTGATACCATTAGACAACAAGGAATGTCAGATGATGCTATAAGATTGAGGTTATTTCCTTTTGCTGTTAAAGGGAAAGCACTTAGATGGTTAGATAGACAGACCTCAAATAGTATAACCATTTGGGAAGAACTAGTTGCAAAGTTTTTCGCTCAATACTTTTCAATGGATAAATATAATAGGTTGGTGAATGAGATCACAAATTTCACTCAACATGAGAGGGAAACTTTGTGTGCAGCATGGAATAGATTTCAAGAGCTGATTCGGAGGTGTCCACAGTATGACATGTCTATGGGTAAAAAGGTACGTATTTTCTTTAATGGTATGATACCTGAATCACGCCTTATTGTTAATGTTGCATCTGGGGGTTCGATAAGATCAAAAACTGCAGTTCAGACATATGAATTGATTGACTCTCTAGCCCGTGATGAAAATGAACGCACCCCAATTCAGCCCAAAAGAGAAGTTATCCAGCTAGGAAGTAATGATGCAATGCTGGGTGAAGAGAAAATATTGGCACAGCAACTAGCCAATTTAAATGCAAAAATTGACAAACTCCAAGTCTCAGCAGCTCAAGTCTCATCCAACAGAATGCCATCTGCCACATGTGAGTATTGCCAAGGTGAGCATGAATCTAATGAATGTCCTATATTAGTAGGAGCTGACCCTGTGCAGGTGAATGGTCTGTGGTACGATCAAAGGCCTCAACAAAATTTCCAGAGAAATCAAAACAATACCATGGGGAATAATTTCCAAAGGAGAATCCAAGGTGGTGGATTAGATTATAAATCTAACAATTATTTGCAGCCTCCGTCTATTCCACCCAAAGAACCATCGGAGCTGGAAAAAGCTATGTTGCAACTGTCCAAAACAACTAATGAGCACATCCAAGCCACCAATGCCTTCATTAATGAGACTAGAGCTCATCATAAAAACCAAGATGCCTCCATTCGAAATCTTGAGAGTCAAATTGGGCAATTGGCAAAATAATTAGCTGAAAGGTCTCAAGGAATATTTCCAAGTGACACCATTGTGAATCCTAGGGAGCATGCAAAAGCAATAACCACTAGAAGTGGAAAGGTACTTACACCTCCAGAGAATCCAACGTGAGTCAAAAAGGAGCTGAGGAAGAAAACACCATAAGGGATGCAACACAAGATATAGAAGCATCTCCAAGTAAGCAAGAGAAAAATTCTGCACCTCCTAAGAAGCCAATGGATTTCTCCCACTTTGAGAAGCCTCCTTATCCAGTAAAAAGCAAGCAACAAGCACAAAAGCAACAGTTTGCCAGGTTCTTAGAAATGTTTAAAAAATTGCATATTAACATTCCATTTGCTGAAGCTTTAGCTAATATGCCTAACTATGCAAAATTTATGAAAGAACTGTTGTCTAGGACACATAAATTGCAGGAATGTGAGACTATTACACTTACTAAAGAGTGCAGTGCCATAATACAAAGAAAGCTGCCACCAAAGCTTAAAGGCCCAGGCATTTTTAATATTCCAATTGCAATAGGGAACATCAATGTAGGAAAAGCTTTATGTGACCTGGGAGCAAGTATAAACTTAATGCCATTGTTAGTTTGCAGGTCCTTGGGAATCACCAAACTAAAGCCTACAAGAGTCTCTCTACAACTTGCAGACCGCTCCTTAAGGAAGCCTACAGGAGTTATTGAAGATGTACTAGTAAAAGTAGATAAGTTTATTTTTCCTGCAGACTTTATAGTTTTAGACATGGATGGTGAAAGTGAAATACCACTTCTCTTAGGTAGATCATTTCTAGCCACTGCTAGGGCTTTAATAGATGTAGAGAAAGGTAAAGTAGAATTTAGGATGGATGATGAGTCCATTACTTTTAATATTTTTGATGCTATGAAAATTCCATCTGATGAACATGATTGTTTTAGGCTAGATGTTTTAGATAATGTGATTAGTGCAGGTCAATTGGAAGAAGAAGAAGAACTTAAAGAAGTTCTGGGGATTAGAAGCCAAGAAACCATACAAGAAGAATTGGAAATGGCCATGGAGGTGCTGGAGAAGAAAGAAGATGACATCCCAGTTGGAGCACCAAAAGTGGAGCTGAAAGAATTACCAGAGACCTTGAAGTATGTGTTTCTAGGTGATGGAGAAACCTACCCAGTCATTATCAACAAATGGCTGGAGTTTTGTGAGGAAGAACAATTGCTGAAAGTACTTAAAGAACACAAAACCGCTATAGGCTGGTCCATCTCTGATTTGAAAGGTATTAATCCCTCCTTTTGTACTCATAAAATTCTTATGGAAGATGATATAAAACCAGTACGACAGCCACAGAGGAGACTTAACCCCACTATGAAAGAAGTGGTAAGAAAAGAAGTGGTTAAGTTGTTAGATGCAGGTATGATCTACCCAATTTCAGACACCGCATGGGTAAGCCCAGTCCAAACTGTTCCCACGAAAGGTGGGATGACAGTCATTCAAAATGACAACAATGACTTAATCCCCACAAGAACAATCACAGGTTGGAGGATGTGTGTAGATTATAGAAGACTGAATGATGCAACTAGGAAAGATCACTTTCCCCTTCCATTCATGGACCAAATGCTTGAGAGATTAGCAGGGCATGATTATTACTATTTTTTAGATGGGTGTTCCGGGTATAACCAAATCCCAGTAGCACCCAAAGATCAAGAAAAGACAGCCTTCACTTATCCTTTTGAAGTATTTGCATATAGAAGAATGTCTTTCGGCTTATGCAATGCACCTGCAACATTTCAAAGGTGCATGCTTTCTATTTTTTCTGACATGGTTGAAAAAGGTTTAGAAGTATTTATGGATGACTTTTCTGTTTTTGGCTCTTGCTTTGATTCATGTTTAGCTAACTTAGCTAAGGTTTTAAAAAGATGTCAAGAAACAAATTTAGTTTTAAACTGGGAAAAATGCCATTTCATGGTCCGCGAAGGAATTGTCTTAGGACATAAAATTTCTGAAATGGGAATAGAGGTAGATAGGGCTAAATTATTATTGATAGAAAATTTACCTCCTCCTATTAATATTAATGGTGTGAGAAGTTTTCTAGGCCATGCAGGGTTCTACAAGAGATTTATTCAAGACTTCTCCAAGATTGCAAAACCTCTCAGCCAACTGACTGAAAAGGGAGTAGACTTTTGTTTTGATAAAGCTTGTCTGGATGCATTTAATATACTGAAAAAGAATCTTACTACTGCACCTGTTTTAATAACCCCTAATTGGACTTTACCATTTGAACTTATGTGTGATGCTAGTGCTTATGCAATAGGTGTTGTTTTAGGACAGAGGAAAGAAAAGCGTTTACATGTAATATACTATGCTCGTAAAATTTTGAATGAGGCACAAATCAATTATGCCACTACTGAAAAAGAAATGCTAGCAGTAGTATATGCTTTAGACAAATTTAGGTCCTACTTGATTGGTTCCAAAGTGATTGTTTACATTGACGATGCAGCTCTTAAATTTTTAATGAATAAGCAAGACGCAAAGCCACGCTTGCTGCGTTGGATGCTTTTGTTTCAGGAGTTCGATTTAGAAATTAAAGATAAAGCTGGAGTGGAAAACAAGGTAGCTGATCATCTATCAAGAATTCAAGACAAGAAGTTACAAGATGGCCCAGAAGTAGAAGTCAATGAGTATTTTCCTGATTAAGGAGTGATGGCAATCCAAGTCAGCCCATGGTTTGCGGATATGGCTAATTACAAAGCTGTGGGTGTAATACCTGAAGAATTAAATTGGCAGCAGAAAAAGAAGTTTCTCCATGATTCAAAGAGGTATTTGTGGGACAACCCTTTTCTTTATTTTCAATGCACTGATAGGGTAATTCGTAGATGTGTAACTGAGTCCGAGGCACCTAAAATCCTTTGGCATTGCCATGCTTCGGATTACGGAGGTCACTTTGGCGGAAATAGAATAGCACAAAAAGTCTTGCAGTGCGGTTATTATTGGCCAACATTATTTAAGGATGCAAGAGATTTTGTGGAAAAATGCGATAATTGTCAGAGGACGGGGAATATTTCTCATAAAGATGAAATGCCACTGAACAACATCCAAGAAGTTTAGCTGTTTGATGTATGGGGGATTGATTTTATGGGACCTTTCCCTAAATCATACTCTAATCAATATATCTTGGTTGCAGTAGACTATGTTCTAAATGGGTGGAAGCTGTCGCTTTGCCAACCAATGATGCGAAGGTGGTGATCTCATTCTTACGGAAGAATATCTTTACCCGCTTTGGAGTGCCGAGAGCCATAATCAGTGATGGAGGTACCCACTTTTGCAATAAACATTTTGACAGCTTACTTGTCAAATATGGAGTCAACCACAGAGTTGCCACACCGTATCATCCACAAACCAGCG
The DNA here is from genome assembly GCA_013407115.1 of Glycine latifolia. Taxonomy (NCBI): domain Eukaryota; kingdom Viridiplantae; phylum Streptophyta; class Magnoliopsida; order Fabales; family Fabaceae; genus Glycine; species Glycine latifolia. The sequence continues at coordinate 89,916 of QARZ01040730.1, read as the reverse complement.
GTCAGGTAGAAATTTCTAACCGAGAACTTAAAAGAATTTTAGAAAAGACTGTTGGAAGTTCTAGGAAAGATTGGGCTAAGAAGCTAGATGATGCATTGTGGGCATACCGGACTGCATTTAAAACACCTATAGGTATGTCTCCATTTAAACTTGTGTACGGTAAGTCCTGCCATCTTCCAATTGAGTTAGAACATAAAGCTTTATGGGCAACTAAATTCTTAAATTTTGAACTCTCTAAATCTAATGAGAAACATTTGTTGCAATTAAATGAGTTAGATGTGTTCAGGTTAGCTGCATATGTGAATGCTAGGATCTATAAAGAGAAAACAAAGAAGTGGCATGACAACAAGATCAACCCCAAAGAATTTGAATCAGGACAACAGGTTTTGCTTTATAAATCTCACCTGAGACTGTTTCCAGGTAAGTTAAAATCCCGTTGGTTTGGTCCATTTTTAGTGTGCAAGGTTTACCCCTATGGAACAGTAGAAATTTCTCCCTTAGATAATGACAGGTCATTCAAAGTGAATGGGTGTAGATTGAAGCCTTATTTTGGAGGGGAAGTGGATAGGAATGCAATTTCCATTCCACTAAATTCATTGGACGACTAATGGTTATCCGTCAAGCTCATGACGTTAAACAAGCGCTACTTGGAAGGCAATCCAAGCATTTAGTTATTTTCAATTTTTGCACATTTTAATTCAGTTAGTATTTTCTGCCTAGTTATAATCATTTGTTCTTAATTTATTTTGGTTGATGTTAATTGTTCTGATTAGTAACAACATGTTTTAATTTTAAGTGTTAATTTGCATTTTAGCGCTTTTATTTTAGATTGTTATTTGTACATTTGGCTTACCTTAGGATTTAAATGGATAAAAGCATATAAAAAGCATTGGAAAACAATAAAGAGCATTCGACCATCTCACGCTGATCGCGTGGGATATGGTGCTAATAGCGCCATCAATTCGAATCAACCAAGCCCCAATTACAACATCCACGCTAATAGCGTGAAATCTGGCGCTAGTCGTGCCAGCTGGGCAAATTCAAAGGTCACAGCTTCACCTATGGCACTAATCGCGTGGAATCCCAAGCTACTCGCGCCACTTATTCGAACCCAGGGGACAAAATTAGTGCTTTCAAACTGATAGCGTGAACTGTGGCGCTATTCGCGCCATCCATTCAAAACTAAGGGTCCTGATTCAAGATGTCACGCTGATAGCATGGAAATCCGCACGAGTTGCGCCAGGTGTTCGAAACCAGATGACTCTTCTGCATCATTTCACGTTGATCGCGTGATGCATGATGCTACTCGTGCCACAAATTCGAACCAATTGTCCCTGTTTTATTCATCCACGCGGTTAGCACGGTATGTGGCGCGATCCGTGCAGGAGTGCCAGTTTAATTTTTTAAAAGGGATTCTCAGAACCCAATTCGCGCCCCTTGTCCTCCTCCCCAATTTTCTCTTGACTCTTCTCCATTTCCTTAATCCAATTCAAATTTTAGCCATCATCAAGCCTACAAATTCATTCTCGGTTATAAAACCCCTAATACCCATCATCTTCCTTCCACCATTGTTGCAAGGCTTGAAGTTCTCTGTGGAATCCACTTTTCTTCATTCTTTTCGCTTTCAAATGGTAGGAAACAAGGTAAGTTCTTATCCAGAAGCATGTACATTTCATAAAATGGCCCAAGGGTTTGAGGTTAGGAATAGGAGTTGTAGAACTCTAATGGTGGAATCGCGATTCCACGCGATTCGGGCGGTTATTAGTGCGGGTTGCGCCATCTCTCTGCTGAGCTTTTTAATTATGGCTGATTAATTTGTTTTATGGGTCTGGGTGGTGTTCCTTATGAAGCATGATTCACCCACATGGTACCCATTATGATGCACTCGATATATTATCTGTGATTGAATAATTGTTTTCTATGCTTGTTGCTTGAACCATTTTGCTTGAGATCAAAGGCAGTGTAGTATGACTAGGATTGGGGATTTCTTCCACTAGCAATGGTTGTCATACGCTGTTTAAGTGAACTGGGTATTTTCCTTAGATTTGTATGACTATGGATGTAGAAGTACCATTAGAGGTTGATGATGGAATTTCCTGAATTGGGTTGACATTCAATTATGACTTAAATTTTTCACTTCAGAGCATTGTTTGCGTATTGCCTAAATAAAAGTCTGGGAATTTCTGAATTGTATAAGCGTCCTGTGCCTAATTAAATATTGATTAGGATACCAGTGCAAAGTCTGATTTGGTGTCAATGACCAGATATGCTTTGATGTGATATCATTGTGTTGAGATTTTAAGGTCTGGTGTACCTATTCATTAGTGAACTGGATTGCATGATGACTGAGTAGGTGTTGGTATAGCTGTGATTAAATTGTGGTCAAGTCTATGTGCCTGATATTGTTGAGTTTGATACAACTCAAATATCATTTTAGCCATTTGACTGTGAATACACATACCTGTGCTTGGTGAGTGTTGTTTCTTTTTCAGACACTAGTAAGTTAAGGATCGATTACATGAATGCTATCTTACTGTGTACATGCTAATTGCATTATCGTCTAATGATTAATTTGGAATTGCTTGACATGATAATTGATGCTTGTGTGCTTAAGTTGATATTGGTTAGGAAGTTTTTCATTGGAGTTGAATGCAAATTGGTTGTCCTAAATCTAATCGAATTGAACCTATGCTTAGTGAACATTGACTTGAAGAAATGAACCTTTAGCGTGAATGCTGGTTTAACACTACTTTAGTTGAGATGATTTGATAATCTGGAAATCTTTAAGTCGTTGTTTTCATGCAACCTAATAATGTTGAATTTGGGATGTTGGGTTAAATTAGTTGATTGTGTTTTGATGATCTCAACTTAAAATTGGGAATTTGTGATTGATCTGAACTTCCTACTCTCATTCGAATACTGACTTGGGATACTAATTATAAAGCATGAGCTTAGTGAAACTGAAGCATATATTCTGTTGCTTGATATTATTGCTGTGATTAATTGGTTGACATTTGCATTTGGTAATGATTTACATTGTGAACAAATTAGTATTTTCCCATACATATAGCTCACATATTGAATCCATTTGCCTGATATTGTCTTTCTGAATTCCATCTAAGCATTATTGACTGTATACAAGTTGAATTGGCTGATTCCAGATTGCCTCCTGAATTATTTGATCTGATTGAATATGTCAGTGACATGCAGAGACTAAATCTGGGAATTATCAAATCTAGTACATATTTATAATTGTATCTTGGATATTTCTGATTTTCAGGGCAAACAGATAGCTAAGAGGAAGAGGAAAGCACCTGAGGCCGCTAGTAGCAAGAGGGCCCAGGTTACTCAGTTCGATGAGGCTAGATTCCGCACATTGGAGTGCCAAGAACGGTTTGAATCTTGGTATTTACCCAAGAAGGTCATTCCGGAGAAGAAGATTATGTGGGAATCACTTCCAGAAGACTCTCCGGTCAGAGAGGTTATTACTCAACGGAGATGGGAACAACTAGTCAGTTTCCCAGAGCCGAGCTCCAGTTCACTACTGAAGGAGTTTCTGCTAATGTCAACCCAGCGACAGTGACGAAGAGGCGACTCAGTTGGGTGAGGGGTGTCCAGGTCCCATTTGATGATGAGACTATAGAGAAGTTCTTGGACACCGCCTACTCCTCCTTCTCCCGCTGCGAGTTTGGCCATATCTTCCTTAGCATGCAGCCCAACGTCTTCACCATGCTATACAGAGACAAGATGCCCCAGCTAGCTGACCAGATCCGATGTGGGATTACTGGGCAATACACAGCTTGGAAGACCAAGCCGGGCCTCAATTATGTGCCAGAGAAGCTGAGGAAACATGACTTAGTCGACGATGCAGCTTTCTGGCACTAGTTCATTAACCACACAGTCATCCCTTCTACGAATATGACTGATGTGAATCTAGAGAGGGCGACACTGTTATACGTGTTACGTGGAGAGGAGAATCTCAACATCTCCTATATCTTTTCTAAAAGGATTCTCCATATGATTCAGGATGCCAGCAGCAAGTCCTGGCTCACTCACCCCTCCCTCATTCTTCATCTCTGTCGTCGTGCTGGAGTTCAGATCCCAGACGACGTGCCCATGGACATCAGGACCGCCTCCGTCATGACTCTAAAGACATACACAGTTTGCGATGGAGAGCACGGCAGAGGAGCAGTTGATTCGAGCTTCGAAGCTCTCTCCCGAGGAATTAGCAGCTCACAGTCCTCGTGGAGCACCACTTCAGCCTCCTCCATCCCCGGGCCCAGATGCACCTGCACAGCCCATTCCACCTCAGTTTCCTCTGTCTCAGCAGTCTACATAGCAGATATCTATTCCAGAGGATGACCCCCAGCAGCAGATTTCCTTGCGAGCCATGATGGAGCACCAGACTCGCCTGCTAGAGTATCAAGTTAGGCTGATGGAGGACCTATGCAGAGAGTGGAGCATCGATTTCTCCTCCTACCAGTATCATTTCACTCCCACACCGCCAGCTTCCCAGCCACCCGTGGATTCCAGATCACCACCACCCGCAGCTTAGACCCCTCCAGGACCATCCAGCCTTGCAGAGCCAGCAGCGGACCACCCTGGTCCATCTCAGGCTATTGCGGACGAGACTATCGAGGGCGCGGAGTGACTCCCAGCATTATTTCTGATTTTCCTATTTTTGATTTTCTATTCTTGTTTTTCATTTTCCATACCGTTTCCATTACTACAGTACACATTTATATACTTGATACATTCGTGATATTTGATGCATGAATAATTTGATGTGAATGTCTTCTGTATGAAATAATGTTTCTTTTTGGTTGCGATTCTTCAAATAATAATTATGTGAGTGAGCACACGATCCTTGTTAGTTGTTGCTGGGGACAGCAATTTTCTAAATCTAGGAATGGGCGCATACGCATTATTTATTTGACGAATCACATTCAAGAGACAAAAGATGTCTAACAGAAAATTTATATGTTTTACTAAAATTTATAAGGATTTAAAATTTTGAATAACGTGTTAGAAGCTTATTTTATATATCTCAAAAGCAAAATTGTGAAGTCAGTGATGAATTAGAATTTTTTGTTAGGAAGCTTGAGTAAGATGAAATATGGCGTAGCTTGCATGAAGCATGATTGAATTATGATTATTTGTATATTGATATTCATGATGAAGTTGAAATGACACTGGATATGAAGTTCACAGAGTCTAACTTGAGTCTAACCTGTGAGGATTGAGCCATACAGTACAAAATTCTTTCAGAGAGGCCTCACCTTGGTAAGTACTCTAGAACTTGATTTGTTTCTCTGGATGCATGTATATTCTGATATGATTAAGGCAGTTTATTCTTTTAAGCCAGGGCCAAATTGACTCACCTTCAATCTTCCATCGTCAACCCTTTTGAGCCTAAACCTTTTTATTCATACACCTGACAATTGAAACATATTCCTTGACCACCCTACTTGAGATTGGAGGAAGAAACAATTAGAACCAAGACCATGGACTATGGAAATAAGGAAAGGAGGGAAAGGTAAGAGGAAAGACAAAGTTACCCAAGAAAACAATTCTGGTTTGAAAGTGAAATGCCAACAGAACAGATCTGGCAAAAACCAAATCTAGTGAAGAATTCAGTTGGGAAATAACAAGTCTGAAATACCAGCTGTCCAGTAAGGGAAGTAACAAGTCTGAAATACTAGCTGGTGGATCTAAATATAATTTCTTACCATTCCACTTGCTATGTTACAATGTTTTGCAGAAGAAAAATCAGAGAATAAAGAGTGATAGACTAGCTAAGTGAACTTGACTAATTCTAACAGAATCCAATCTCAATTTTAGCCATTATCCAAAACTTTCCCACCCTTAAACCAGGCCAAGATACAACCTTATAAAGACCTTTTGATCAGTTGTGCATGCATTTATGTTTCTTATTTTTAGGAACTCGAGAATATGATCAAGCTTATGGTAGTGCTATCACTGTGTTGGATTGAGTGAGTATGATAAACCTTATACACTTGAGTGCTGAGTGAAATACACATTTCTTCGTAAGGAAGACTCAAGTGAAACTCTTGCAGTTGATGGAATTGAAAGTGTTATTGAAACTCTGATTGGAAATTGATTATACTTAGCATTGTGATTCTAAGAGTGTTAATTGCGAACTTATGCTTGATTGTTGAAACCTACTTTCCAAATAGAAACTCTGTTTATTGCTGAGGACAGCAATATATAAATCTGGGAATTATTTGATATGCTTCCAGCATATAGTAGTTTTTAGGATTAATTGATTAATAAGTTGTTTAAGATTGAGTAAATTAGATTAGGATTTGGTAAATTATTATTTAAGTACATATTAATTTCAATTCTTTGTTATTTTGTCATTTAGGAACCAACAAGAGAGGAAAAAAAGCAAAAAAGAGCAAGCTAGTGCTCTCGAACAAGCCACGCTAATCGCGTGGACTCCCGCGCGATTAGCGTCAGAAGGTAAGGATCAAATATTCAATTCGAAGAGCCCACACTAGTAGCGCCAACCACCACGCGAGTCGCGCCAGATACTGAAAACCAAACTGCCAACTCGAATTAACCACGCTATTGGCGTGGCCATCCACGCGAGTAGCGTGGGACTACCAAAGGGTAACCTCTCAGCTCGAACAAGCCACGCTATTAGCGTGGACCTTCACGCGAGTCTCGCCATGATATCAAAATCAAGCCTTCAGTTCGAATGACTCACGCGATCAGCGTGGTACCTCACGCCATTAGCGCCAGATTTCCAGTATAGCTTAATGAATTCGCACAACTCACGCGATCAGTGTGGGATTCCACGTTAGTCACGCCACAAGCTCGATATTCCCTGAATTAAAAGATTTGACACTGATTTAGCTTGGGGGATAGTTCCTCATTACTGGAATTAAAACCTAGAACGTATGGGGGATAAAAGGAGACCGCTGGGTCACAAAGAAGGAGCTTTTTATTGAACCTCTTGAAGAAGAAGACATTGAAGACCCTTGGGAGAAGATTGGAAGCATTGAGGAATTGCAGAAATACAACTTTGTGTAATCTTTTATTTTCCTCTGGTAATTTCTCTCTAGGAACATGTTTGTTATGGAAGTAATACCAGTTCTGAGTACGCTTGGCTAAATTCTTGTATTGTGGTTGAGCTATGAACCTATGAAACCTCCTTTATGTCTTGATTGGTTTTAATAAGAATTACCATAATTGCTTTGTTTTATTATGTTCTTCACTGCATTATTCTTAATTGGGACTGGCCATTCTATTTAGATGTTTAGGGTTAGGATTCACAATAGGGATATTGAGATTCTAGTTTCTAAAATGAGTAGAACAACAATTTATACATTGCCTAGGGATAGGGATGTATGGTTGCAGTAATTTCAGGATGTGTTTGCTAAATGCTTGGTTTAAGAAGGAATCACTAAGGGATTAGGGTTTTTAATTTCACCAAAGGGTTAAATTACTAAGGG
>QARZ01040730.1:30132-79407 GCA_013407115.1 Glycine latifolia | reverse complement strand
ATATGTTACTTCTTTCAGAAAATAACTATTTGGTTGATCTTTTGAGAAGGCTGTATAGAGGAAAATGCAACTTGGCTGAAATGTTAAGTGTACAATAATATGTTGGAGATATTTCTGGTTTGGGATATAAACATGGTTTAAAATCTTGTGGAAAAACCATATTTGTACCACCAAAACAGAAGAATCAAAGGAGCTTTTATAAATCAAAGATTAATCAAAATGCATACTTTGAAAGATCATCAAGAGCTGTAACTTGTAACTATTGCATGAAGAAAGGACATACATCTTTTAAATGCTATGCAAGAAAATATTACGTTCCTAATGGAGAATGTGTTTGGTGAAAAAGGAAATGAAAATAGCTAACCCCTATGGACCCAACCTCAATTGGGTACCTTTCCTTGTTACTTGATTTGAATTTTGCAGGTATGTCTAAGAGCAAAATCATCACTATGGTATCTTAATAGTGGTTGCTCTAGGCATATGACAGGTGATATTTCCATGCTTACAAATGTTATACTAAAAGATGGAGGATTTGTCACCTACGATGATAATAACAAAGGGAAGATAATTGGAGAAGGAAACATAGGAGACAACCTCAAAACCATTATCAGAAATGTTTTATATGTTGAAGGCTTGAAACATAATCTCCTAAGCATAAGCCAACTATGTGACAAAGGTTTTAAAGTGTCATTCAATAACAATTGCTATTTGATTTGTGACAGTCAAAGTGGTGAGGTTATCCATGTTGGTAAGAGAAAGGGTAACATTTATGTTTTGTCCATTGACCATGCATTCATTCATAAGACTAGTTGCCTTGTAAGTAAAACTGATGAAACTTTGTTATGGCATAAAAGAGCTAGTCATATAAATATGCATCATATGAAAAAGCTTGTGAAAAAGGATTTGGTCATAGGCTTACCTGAGCTTAAGTTTGAGAAGGATAAAATATGTGAAGCTTGTCAAAGAGGGAAACAAACAAAGAATTCTTTTCAAAGCAAAAATGTTGTTTCTACTTCTAGACCTCTTGAGTTGCATCATATGAATTTTTTTGGTTCTTTAAGAACCATGAGCTTGGGAGGAAATTTCTATGGACTTGTTATTGTAGATGATTACTCAAGATACACATGGACTTTATTCATAAGATCCAAGAGTGATGCATTCACAACATTTAGAAAGTTAGCCAAGATAATTCAAAATGAAAAAGCTTGCAATATTGTTTCAATTAGAAGCGATCATGGTGGTGAATTCCAAAATGAATACTTTGAAAAGTTTTGTGAAGATTTTGGAATTAATCACAATTTTTCAGCTCCAAGAACACCCCAACAAAATGGTGTTGTGGAGAGGAAAAAATAGATCTCTTGAGGAAGGTGCAAGAATACTTCTAAATGAAACAAGCTTGCCTAAACACTTTTGGGATGATGCTGTAAGTACGGTTTGTTATTCTTTGAATTGAATTCTCATAAGGCCTATTTTGAAGAAAACCCCTTATGAACTATACAAAGGAACGAAACCAAACATATCTCATTTGAGAGCATTTGGCTGCAAGTGTATTGTATTAAACAATGGTAAAGATTCTCTTGGCAAATTTGATTCTAAAGCTGATGAAGCAATTTTTCTTGGTTCCTCTTTGCAAAGTAAAGGTTATAGGATCTTTAATAAAATAACATTGGGTGTTGAGGAATCTGTCCATGTCATATGTGATGAGTCTAACCCTTCCAAAGAGAATTTAGAGTATGATGATGATGTAGGACAAATGGAAGAATTTTTGCAGGTTAATAATCTGAATGACAAAGAAAAAGTTGAACCAAATGATGTACTGGAACAGTCAACTCCTTTAAAAAAGCACAAGGATTGGAGGACAACTAAAGATCTTTCTCTTGACAATATAATAGGGGAAGTATCCAAAGGAGTTTCTACTAGATCCTCTTTAAGAAATCTCTATTGTACCATGACTTTTGTTTCACAGATTAAACCAAAAAGTATTGATAAAGCTTTGTTGGATGAACATTGGTTAATGGCTATGCATGATGGGTTAAATCAATTTAAAAGAAATAAAGTTTGGGAGTTAATCCCTAGAACATCAACTCATAAACCGATTGGCACAAAATAGGTTTTTTGAAACAAGCTAGATGAAAGTGGAATCATAGTAAGGAATAAGGCTAGATTGGTTGCTAAAGGATACAACCAAGAGGAAGGCATAGACTATGATGAAACTTATGCTCCAGTAGCTAGATTAGATGCCATTAGGTTGTTACTTGCATATGCATGTTTGATGAATTTCAAATTGTTTCAAATGGATGTCAAAAGTGATTTTTAAATGGTTACATTGAAGAAGAAATATGTGTAGACCAGCCTCCTGGATTTGTTGATCACAAACATCCTAACCATGTTTTCAAATTAAGAAAAGATTTGTATGGTTTGAAACAAGCACCAAGGTCTTGGTATGAAAGGTTAAGCAAATTTCTGTTTGAACAATCTTTCATAAGAGAACAAGTTGACAAAAGCTTGTTCATCAGGAAAAGAGGAAATGATATCTTGTTGGTTCAAATCTATGTAGATGACACTATTTTTGGTTCAACTAATCAATCTATGTGCAGAGAATTTTCAGTCTCAATGCATAGTGAATTTGAGATGTCAATGATGGGGAAACTTACATTCTTTCTAGGGCTACAAGTCAAGCAATTAAAGAATGAAACCTTCTTTAGTCAAGCCAAGTACTGTCTAGAGATGATCAAGAAGTTTGAAATGGAAAATTGCAAGGATGTTGCAACACCAATGGCAACATCTACCTATCTTGATTCAGATGACAAGGGAAAAAATGTTGATGAGTCTAAATACAGAGGAATGATTGGATCCTTGTTATACTTAACTGCTAGTAGACTTGATATTATGTTAAGTGTTTGCTTGTGTGCTAGATATCAAGCAAATCCTAAAGAATCACATCTAATTGCAGTCAAGAGGATCCTCAAATATCTCAAGTCTACACTAAGAGTAGGACTTTGGTATCCAAAAGGTACATCTATCAACTTGATTGGATATTTTGATTCTGACTTTGCAAGGTGCAAATTAGATAGAAAGAGTACCAGTGGAACATGCCACATGTTAGGAAGTTCTTTGATTTCTTGGCACTGCAAGAAGCAATCATGTGTTGCCTTATCCACTGCTGAAGCTGAATATATTTCTGCTGGAAGCTGCTGTGCACAAAGTCTTTGGTTGAAGTAACAACTTCAAGACTTTGGTGTTGAGATAAAAGAGATACCATTGCTGTGTGACAACAATAGTGTCATCAACATATCAAAAAATCCTATTACGCACTCAAGGACAAAACACATTGAGATCAGGCATTATTTATCAGAGATCATATCTAAAAGGATAACATCAAAATTGAGTTTGTTGAAACCAACTATCAATTAGCTAATATTTTCACTAAACCTTTGGATAGAGATAGGTTCTACACACTTAGAAACATGCTAGGGATACAAGATGAATCTAGTGTGTGTTAGCTTTATGTGTATATGCTCAACTACATGAAATTACATCATTTATTGACCATTCATCTCAAAATCATACAAATTTGAAATTTGTTGCATAATTACTATTCATATTGATAATTTTACTGTAATAATCGATTAAGGCACGGATTAATCGATTAAATGAACTTGAAAATCTATTTAGAGTGAAGTTTGTGCTTTGGTAATCGATTACATTAATAGGATAATCGATTATTCTTCATGAGAAAATGTTTCCAGAAAATGAATGTCATTGGAATAATCGATTACGCCATCGAAATAATCGATTACATAAGCTCAAAATTCTTTTACAAAATTCCAATTCACTAGAATAATCAATTACAGTGAATAGTAATCGATTACATTGTATGCAAATTGTTTGAAAGCTTGAATCTTCACTGGAATAATCGATTACTCTTCTAAATAATCGATTACAGCCTCTGCAGGAACTGATTCTGCTTATGAATTAATCGATTACATAAGCATATAATTGATTATTCATGGAGTTACTGCAGAATTTGCAGATTTTTATTGGAAATTAAAACTGCCCAATTGCCACCAAATTCAAATTTTGAATCCTATGTGCTTTTATTTTAGTGGGTTAATTTGAAATAACTGTTATACATTTCAAATTTCAATTTTGGAGCCTAAAATCATCCATAAATATAGCCTATGTTGAAGGGAATAAACACACCATTCGCATCTCCAACCTTAAGCTTTGCTGTGTTTTTCTTCTTCTGAGTCTAGAAACTTTGTCCATATAGTCTTTCCTCACATATTCAGTATGTCTGCTCCTAAAAGAACCAAAACCTCTAAGAGAAAGAGTGCTGAAACATATAATCCTATAGTGAGTAGGTTAGATCATTGGTTTCCTAGTGAGCGTGAGAAAATGACCTATATTCAATTCAATGCCACTAAACTGATATGTCCACCTAAACATCTTGACCTTGCCTGGTTCACTAGAGAAGGTTTTCAATTCCCTGCTATGCTTGAAACCCAAGGTTTGAAGAAGTTTGTTGAGATGAAGGGTACTTTCTACCCTAAATTAGTGAAGATGTTTTACACCTATTCTAAATTTTCCATGGATGGGACTATCTTGTCTCAAGTAAATGGAGTGGCCATGGAAATCACTCCTGAAGTTTGGCAGGATGTGGCTGGCATTTCCTTTGAAAGAGAAAGGAAATTTGAGGAGGAGGCTGAAGGGTATAATAGAGTGGAGACCTACAGAGGGATGCTTCTTGACCCTCAAATGAGGCTGAAGGTGAGGCTTAGCACTGGTCCAATGACTCATGAAGATAGACTTCTTCATTATATCATCACCTACATCTTGACTACTAGGTCCACTAATCATGCACAAGACACAGATGATGATATTCAAATTGTGTATGGTCTAAAGAATGGTATTCAAATGAACTGGATACTCATCATTGAGGAAATTATGCTCAAGTCCAAAAGATTGATGAATTATCCTTTTCCATATGCTGTGTTGGTTTCCAGATTTATTGATTTTTTTAAGATAGATGTCACTAATGAGGTTGTTGACAACACAAATTCCAGCAATAGCCTCATTAAAGAGAAACATCTTACCAAGCTTGGAATGGTTAAAACACCTTATGGATGGCAGATGGCTGGGCAACCAATTCCTCCTGCTGGTGCTGAAGAGGAAGCTGATGCAAAAGAAGAAGAAAAGGCTGAAGGCTATACTCAACTATCCTACAGTCCTTTTGAATATCTTATGATTCAAAATATGGATCCATTGTTGTCTCTTCATCATGAGCATAGAGCTGAGACAAATTCATCTATGGAAGAGATGAAATCTAGATTGGAAAACATAGAAGCTAGGCTTGTACTTAATGATGTTGATAAATAAGTCTAGGTTTCTTAGGTTGCTTTTGTTTTCTCTCTAGTTACTGCTTCATTATGCTCTTGTTGTCTTCTATCAATCATTGCTTTGTTTATTGTTTGCTTCAGTATTTTAAATTTCAGTTTGATTAATGTACTGCTTGCATTTGGATTAATACAAGTATTTCTTTTTCTCTCCTTTTATTCTTCTTGTTCATATTATAATCATTTTTTGTCTTTGATAAGCCAAATAGGGGGAGAAATAATTGTAATAAGTTTAGGGGGGGAAATTGTTGAAATATTGTATGTTACATCATGTATTGCATGGATGCTTTTATCTGTGGAGAAAATCTACCCAAGTCAGGGGGAGCATATTTTTTTTATGACTAATGCTTATGCTTGTTCTTGCAAAAAGCTGACTTAGATTTCAGGAATCATTTATCCCTCTAAAGCAATTAAAAGATTAGACAAATGGACAATTGATTTGGCATGCTCAAAGCCAAAAAGGGGGAGATTGTTGATTTTAAAGGAAGCTGCAAGAAGATTGAAGCAAGGATGAAGGCTTGATGTTTTAGCTTTTTACATGCCCAATCATTTGAAGGCATTTGTAATTTGTCTAAGTGGTTCAAGTGCATTGCCTTGTGATCTTTCATTTACATTTGCATTATCATTATCATGCATACATGGGTTTTGGTTAAAATCTAAAAGCAATCCAATGATTTTATAAAAAGCTAAGTTCTCATGGCTAAGTATTTGAAAAATGAAAACTTACTGTTTTAATCAATTACACAATCATTTTAATCAATTAAAAGACATTCATAATAGTTCTGAAAAAACCTTGAAGAACAGTTTAATCAATTACCATGTTCAGTAATTGATTACATAGTGTTTTTATGAAAATCATGCATCACTGGAATAATCGATTATCTTAGTATATAATCGATTATCTTAGTTCATTTGCCATGATGCATTTCTGGTTTAATCGATTGCCATATTCAGTAATCGATTGTACAAGCCATTTTCATTTTTTAGCTTTACTGCTTTAATCGATTACGGTACGGTTTAATCGATAATGTTGTTCATGATAAATTTCTAGGAAGCTCAAGAACAGTTTAATTGATTATGTTATAATTTAATCGATTACATATGAGTAAATAATCGATTACACTATCGTTTTAATCGATTATTGTCAGTTAAATCAGTTTTTTATAAAGCTGTTTGGGTCTGTTCTCTATAAATAGACATTGAACAAATTATTCTTAAGAAAAGTGTGACTTACCCAAAAGATACTAAGCTTTCAAAAGTGTCCAAAATACTGATTTGTTCTGAGTTTAAACCACATATTGTGTGATCAAGATTTCTGAGTTTTTTTGGAAGGATGTGTTAAAGAAAAGAAGGTTTCTCAAGAGTTTTTTTTCTGAGCTTTGAATTTTATTCAACTTGCTGATTGGTAACATTACTCATTCATTCATTCATTTGAAAGATCACAGGTTGTATCTCTTGAATCCTTTTCAGAGTTTTGTTTTCTGCTTATTAAGAATTCTATTGTTATATATCTTTGATTCTTTAGAGCTGTTGTCTAGAGAAGGGTTCTCTAGAGGGAAGAATAGAGAAGGGCTCTCTAGGTCTTGACCATTTGAAGTCTATAGGGTTTAGATTTCTGCTTATTTATCTAGTGTTGATAAATGTGGTCTTTGTAAAACTACTTGTAAAGATTCTTTGATATAGTGTAAGTCTAACCTAGTGTGGGTTGGAAGTAACTAGATGTAGCCTCTAAGGTTGAGAGGCGAACCAGTATAAATTGAATTGTCTCTTGTTTAAAATTCTACATGTTTCATTGCTTGTCTTTGTGAAATCAAAATATTATTATCAAACAATTTCTGTCGTTGCATTCATATCAAAGGTTGATCTTGATTGAAGAAAGATTTCTGGATTTTCAAAAGGTGAACAAATGATACGATCCAAGTTTTTTAATTCCGCAATTTGTTTTAGAAAGTTTTAAATATCAATTTTGAACCAATTCACCCCCCTCTTGGTTTATTTGCAGTATATTCATTGTATTTTCACTAGCTACCACAGCCACCATAGCTGCCTACTTGCGTGACCAAACAACCACTAAAGCCACCACCGTTATGTGTGCACAGACAGCTTTATTTCAACTACAAACTTTGACTTACACTCCTTAAGCACAAATATCAATGCACACACACTTTTTAGCAATAATATACTAAACAATTAATTAACATAAATATCTTTCAACTTGTAAATTTCAAGGTGTTACAACTCTCCCACCCTTTTTGAAATTTCGTCCCCAAAATTACCTGCTATAAATAGAGCCGGATAATCTTCCTGCATTTGACTCTCCAGTTCCCATGTTGCATTTTTTCCTGCTGGGCCTCCCCAGATTACCTTAACCAAAGGAATTTCTTTCCCCCTTAGATGCTTGACCCTTCTATCCTCAATCCTCAAAGGTAGTGTTTCATACGTTAAGTTTTCCTTTACTTGAATATCATCTAACCCGACCACATGAGACAGATTATGAATGTACTTACGAAGTTGAGACACATGGAATACGTTATGGAGATTGGAAAGGGACGGGGGCAAGGCAATTTGGTAGGCTACGAGACCGACTCTCTTTAAGATTTGGAAAGGACCAACAAATCGTGGAGTGAGTTTCTGGGTTTTTAGTTCTCGGCCAACCCCGGTCCAAGGGGTAACCTTCAAAAATACATGATCGTCGTCCTCAAATTATAGGTTCTTCCTTCTCTTATCGTGATGGCTTTTCTGTCTACTCTGGGCCGCTCTCATCCTATCCCGGATCAACTTGACCTTCTCGATCGTTTGTTGTATCACCTTGGGCCCTAGCACCAGATTTTCACCGGGTTCTACCCAACACAAGGGTGTTCTACACTTTCTACCATATAAGGCTTCGTAGGGAGCCATGCCAATGGTAGAGTGAAAACTATTATTGTAGGTGAATTCTATCAAAGGTAAGAAACCATCCCAGCTACCTCCTTGTTCTAGGACACACGCCCTCAAGAGATCTTCTAAAGATTGAATAGTCCGTTTTGTTTGACCATCAGTTTGAGGATGATATGCCGAGCTCAACCTAAGCCGGGTTCCTAAGGCTTTGTTCAAGCTTTCCCAAAATCTAGAAGTAAACCTTGGATCTCGGTCAGACACTATACTGGAAGGTACACCATGTAACTGGATAATTTCACTAATGTACAGGGAAGTCAACTTCTCCAAAGAAAATCGGATATTAATAGGCATAAAGTGAGCAGACATAGTCAATCTGTCAACAATAACCCAAATCGAATCCAACCCAGTCTGGGTTCTCTACAAACCCATAACAAAATCCATAAAAATACTATCCCATTTCCATTGGGGTATCTCTAAGGGTTGTAACTTACCTGATGGTCTCTGGTGTTCTACCTTAGCTTTCTGACAAGTTAAACATGCATAGACAAACTCACTAACTTCTTTCTTCATGTTCGGCCACCAGAACATAGTCTTAAGATCTTGGTACATCTTGGTGGCACCTGGGTGAATGCTTAAGTTACTTCTATGCCCATCTTCTAGAATCATCTTCTTAAGCCCGGATTCGTTGGGAACACAAATTCTTCCTTGAAGTCTCAAGACTCCATCTGGACCTACATGAAAACTACTAGCATTTCCAGATGCTATGGATTCTAATTGAGTTATCAGGAAAGGGTCAGACTTCTGCCCTTCCCGAATTTCTTCTAATAATCCACTTGTAATCTGTAGGGCTCCTAGTCTCACGCCAGTAGGGTTGAATTCACATGCTAGACTTAAGTCTCTAAATTGTTCCAACAGATCCAACTCCTTAACCATTAATGCGGACATATGCAAAGATTTTCTACTTAACGCATCAGCCACCACATTGGCCTTGCTAGGATGATAACTTAGTTCAAAATCATAATCCTTAAGAAACTCTAACCATCTCCTTTGATGCATGTTTAATTCCTTTTGACTAAACAAATATTTTAGGCTCTTATGGTCACTAAATACCTCAAATTTTGAACCAAAAAGATAATGTCTCCAAATCTTAAGGGCAAACACCACAGCAGCTAGCTCCAAATCATGGGTAGGGTAATTCCTTTCATGTGTCTTAAGCTGCCTAGAAGCATAGGCTACAACCTAACCAATCTGCATCGATACTCCTCCTAAACCCATCTTGGACGCGTCACAATACACCTTAAAGGGTTCTTTTGGGTTTGGCAAAACTAACACAGGGGCGGTTGTTAGTTTTTCTTTGAGGGTTTGGAAACTATATTCACATCGGTCATCCCACACAAACATCTGACCCTTACGAGTCAGCTTGGTCAAAGGTAGTGCTAACTTAGAGAATCCTTCTATAAATCTTCTATAATACCTGGCCAAGCCTAGAAAACTTCTAATCTCAAACACGGACTTGGGGCGTTCCCATTCAAGAACAGCTTCTACCTTAGAAGGGCCCACTGCTATACCTCTTTAGGATATTACATGTCCTAGAAAACTTACCTTTTCCAACCAAAATTCACACTTAGACAACTTAGCATACAGTTGTCCATCTTTAAGGATTTGCAACACAATTCGTAAGTGCTCCTCATGTTCCTCTCTAGTCTTAGAATATACTAGGATATCGTCTATGAAAACTACTACACAATTATCAAGGTAGGGGTGAAAAATCCTGTTCATGTAATCCATGAATACACCAGGAGCATTGGTCAAACCAAAGGGCATAACCATATACTCATAATGACCATAACGGGTCCTAAAAGCATTCTTTGGAATATCCTCAGACTTTACTCGAATTTGGTGATAACCTGACCTGCGATCTATCTTACTAAACACGCAAGCTCCAACTAGTTGGTCTGTAAGGTCGTCTATACTAGGCAAAGGATATTTATTCTTAATCGTCACTTTGTTCAACTGAAGATAATCTACACATAGCCTCATGGTTCCATCCTTTTTCTTCACTAATAGCATGGGTGCTCCCCATGGAGACACACTAGGCCGCATTAGCCAACAGTTCCTCTAACTGTTTCTTAAGCTCGGCCAACTTTATAGGAGACATCCTATAAGGAGCTATTGATATTGATCCAGCACCGAGTACCAAGTCTATGGAAAACTCTACCTCTCTCTCTGGGCGTAATCCAGATATCTAACAACAAGAAGGTCGTCCAAGGAAACCTTGGTTTCCACGCCTAGGTTGGACAGGATCATGTATAATTGAGCATTTTCTTTTAAAGAAGACATAACCCGATTGGCCGAGATAAACATCCCTTTATCTCCCATATCCGAGTTGCCAAACATGACTGTTTTATCAAAACAATTCAATAAAACCTGGTTGGAAGATAACCAGTCCATTCCTAAAATAACATCAATTTGATTAAGAGGTATACAAATTAGATCAACACGAAATTTCCTCTCAGAAATTTCAACACAATAATTTAATCACACCTCGGAAGTTACCACCGACCCACTAGCCAGGGTCTCCACTACAAGTTCAAAGGAGACACTGAAAGTTTAAGTCTTTCCACATATAACCGGGATATAAAAGAATGGTTGCGCTTGAATCAAATGGCACAAGTAAGGGAATCCCGTTTATGAAACAATTACCTTGGATTAGATCTCGGGAATTTGAGGCTTCAACACCAATAAGAGTAAATATTCTTCCCATGGTTTTCGGTTGTCCGGGTTGATCCTGCTGACCGCCTCCATTCCGCTCTTTCTTGGGATGTGGGCAGTCCCTCTGAATGTGACCCTTCTCTTTACAATTATAACAAATCGGACCTGACCTACATTTAGTAGAGATATGTTTGGGTTTACCACATTCGAAACATATAACCCTGGTTAGGAATGTGGAAGGTCTGCCACCATTTCCATTAGAAGAACCTGGAGTAGTAATTCTTGGTTGACTAGGGTGATTATCATATGGCTTATGAGTGTAGGGTTTCTCACGATTCTGGAACCCGGTTTTCCTATCCTTTACCGGGCCCGTACTTCAGTAGTAGGCCGCCTTATCCCGGGAGTCCTCGTCCCATACCCGGAACATATTTACTAAGATCGGAAACTGCTAGATTCCTTGATAGTTGACGGCTTGCTTTACCTCAGGCCATAGATCGTTCAGAAACTTAACACATTTTGAACTCTCACCATCCCATCTTTGATAATGAGGAAAGTATCTCACCAACTCCTCAAACTTAGCCGCATACTCGGCTACAATCCGGCTTCCTTGTTTGACTTTTAGAAACTCCATCTCCTTCTTGTTTCGCACATCTTCCGGGAAGTATTTCTCTAGGAATGCCCCCCTGAAGATTTCCCAAGTCACTACCCAGCCTTCTGCCTCCATGCGTTGGCGAGTGTTATCGCACCAATACTCGGCTTCCTCCGCCAAAGTATTGTTAGTATATGGATGTCCTAGAGACAATCTTTTCATTAGATTAGGACGTACATGTATTTTTCATATTGTCATGAATAAATTATAAGCGCTCTTTATCTTGTTTCATATTCTGTCTCGATATCATTCTTAATATATGAGTAACTGGATAAAACCCTTGGAATAGAATAGGTATCTCTTGAGTATCAGTGATGGGATCACGATCATGAGGATTCAAGGATACCAAATGTCTACTTCTAAATTTTAAGTTCCTATTCAAGAGACACTGAGAATGGGGATCAGTGATTTCGGGTAAGACTAGCACAACTTAACTACTTGTATGCAAATACAAGGTAAAGACCTCATGAGCTACAGACATGGAGATGTCTTAGCTAAAGTCGTGGGTGGACCTATAAGGGTATAGCTCGCACTGAACGGACCCACAAAGAGACTCTATGAAGAAATCTCACAGATAGTATCATTAGAGTAGTCTCTTATTATTTGGGTGTGTCTTTCCTTAGACCAAAATTTTTCACCTAGACTATGTTCTAGAAGACATGCTTTGATTGTATACCTCGTATGCCTGAAACATGGAGACACATAGGTATACCTTTGGGCATGTCCTGAAAGAACACGAGTCTAGGGTGACTAGCTGAAGGAATTCATCAAATCTCTGTGAGAGATTAGGTTATCTGTAAACCAGAGAAATCGGGATGACATTTACGGGACTCGGGAATCTATGCATAGTAAAAGAAATCATGAGATGATTTGCCTTTAGAGTCAGTAAAATTGGAGACTCCCTATTTCGTATTAAAGCTTACCCTAGACCGCAAGGGCTGATACGTTTCCTTACCCTAGGTTTTATGGGAAGGTAACCAAGACGAAAGGAAATATATACAGAAACCAAATAGATTTAATAGGATGATCTTGTCATTTACCTAACTAGTTCTGGGGAAACAAAGCATTGCTAATGGTTTGTGTTGTCATTAAATGAGTAGTGGCCTTGTTGGGCCCAAACTCATTTATGTTAGTAGCTATGTTGGGCCTAATGGGTCACACACTAACACTTTATTGTCATGACATTATAGCATTAAAGGTTTTGGGCCTAATAATGGTTGTTGGCCCAATAAAGAGTTTGGATACTTATCTTAAAGAGAGAGGGGCCCATGAATAGAGTTAATGGGCTTGGATAGTCCAAAACATTATTAATTAATTTAAATAGTTAAATTAATTATCTAATATTTAAATTTGATAATTTAAATTTTGAATTTAAATATGAATTAACTATAGTAGTTAGTTTCATATCAAAAGGAGAAGATAAGAGCTAGATTTGAATTTGAATTCAACTAGAATCTTATCATGATCATGTCCTAGATTTTAGGAAGACTTTTGAGGGCTGATTATGGGCTTATACACGGTTGATATATGATTATCTTTTGGAAAAATTAAATCCCAAGTAATTGACTTGGTCTTAGGAAGATAAGATAGGAGATTGTTGGAAATTTTGAAATGCAACAACTCTATCTTATCTTCACGTGTGGGATGCTTCATGATCAGATTTTTTGGTTAAAAATCTAACTCAAACTCTTCTATAAAGTGTGCTATTGTGATCATAGTTCTCTAATAATTTTGAGAGGAAAAACCCTAATCTACTTTCCTCTATTTTCACGTGCCCCTTTGTGTGAGTGTTGGCTGAAAATTCAGCCACCAATATCATCTATTGGTGAGCCTCTTAGATAAGTAAAAACACTTTAAAACATAACCTTCTTCCTCTTCATTGGTGTGACTAGCCAGCCTCCTTTGGTGTTTGTTGGTGGTCTTCAATGTAACGCCCTGTATGCATCCGGTTCATTAACATTGATTTATGGTCATTAAGCACAGCAATTATCACAGATAATTAATTCGGAAGCGATAAACAAAATGACATCATCAAACGTCATTAACAACACCCACTGTACATCATATATGGTGAATTCTCATAATATACAATGTATATAACAAAACTGTACATATCCCTCACAGGGTACAAAACCACAAAACAATATATAAATATATACATAGAAGTGAACCAGGGGGAGGAAAGTCCTCCAAGGACCTTGAGTTTACTGAGATTGTTATCTCACCCCTGTTGGGGGTTATGTTTTGCAGGTGATACTCAGGGAGCTGCTGAGAGATCCCAGGGCAAGAGGCCCGAGCAGGGATAGGTTCTATGAGAACCTTAGGCATAGGATTGAGAGCATGTTAGCTCTACATTTTGTTGTATGCCTATTGTTTTGTGGTTTTGTACCCTGATAGGGATTTTGTATAGTTTTGTTATGTATACACTTTGTATATTATGAGAATTCACCATATATGATGTATAGTGGGTGTTGTGGATGACGTTTGTTGACGTCATTTATGTTTATCGCTTCCGACTTAATTATCTGTGATAATTGCTGCACTAATAATCATAAATCAATTAATGAACCGGATATATATATATATATATATATATATATATATATATATATATACGGGTCGTTACAGTAGTGGTCGCCTTGGCAGCTATGCAGCAAGAGATGGCTGCAAGCCGGCAGGTGAATGAGGCCTTGTTGAAGGCTAATGAGGATTTGATGACAGAATTGAGAACCCTGCAACGAGAGGATCGAGTACCCTCTTCACCACTTACTTTGAGGGCGAAGGCAATCATTACCAGGGTGGGGGAAGTCATCGGGATGATAGACCCAGCCACCAACGAGGAGATGGGTTGCCCCCGTTTGGTGTAGAAGAGGAGGCAACAGTAAGAGGGAAAATGCTTATTGCTTTTCGAAAGCATGACCCTCCAGCTTTCCATGGGGGATACAACCCCATTGTTGCCGCCAAGTGGTTGCAGACTTTAGAGAAGATTTTCTCTGTGATGGAGTGTTCAGACCATTAACGACTTCTCTATGCAACCTATCTATTGCAGGGAGATGCGCACGAGTGGTGGGTTACCACTTCTCAGCTATTGCGGGGCCAAGGTGGGGTTATCACCTGGCAGATGTTTGAGGCTCAGTTCCTGGACCAGTATTTTCCCTGAGATGCTAGAGAGCAGAAACAAGCCGAGTTCAAGGGCCTGGTCCAGGGACGTATGTTTGTTGATGAGTACTTAGCCAAGTTTAATGAATTGGCTAAGTATGCACATTTTCGGAGGGCAATGCCCGACGTTGATATGAGTGCTGCTAAGTTCCAGAGGGGACTTAGAGAAAATATAGAAGAGAAGATTGCCGGGAGTGGATCCCAGGATATGAGTAGCCAGGTGAGGCAATGTCGTCATGTGGAAGACATGATAAAGAGGCGTAGCGGTAGTCATCCTGCTCCATCTTTTAGACAGAAGAGGAGAAGAACGGGTGGTTTAGGCCAAGTCGGGATGGGTAAGGGCAAGGGCAAAGGATTGGGTGTGCCATCCCCAGATGACCAATTTAAGAAGGGGCCGGGTTATAAAGGAGCTGCATCAAGACCGAACCTATCTCCGAAGTGTGCTAAGTGTGGGAGGAACCATTGGGGAAACTGTCCCACTGGTCAGTTTAATTGTTTTAACTATGGACAGCGTGGTCATTTTCCTAGAGAGTGTCCTCAAGGAGATAACTGGGTTGTAGCTGCTCCCATTATTTTAGTAGCACCACCTTCAGGACGGATTTACACAATAGATGCTAAAGAAGCCGCCCAAGCTCTCGACTTGATTCGAGGTACGATTCTTATTGATAATTGTGATGTGAGAGTATTGTTTGATTCTGGAGCTACTCACTCCTTCATTGAGAATCGTGTTGCCCTAGGTCTGTACATACGGATATTCAGTTTATTTCCTCCTATGGTGGTTACCACTGCTTCTAAAGAGTAGTGTTGGGTTTATACTTACTGTCGGGATGTGAGGTTTAGTTTTGAGGGCCGAAAATACAGTGTTGATCTGTATTGTCTTACGATGCCTAATCTTGAGATTATCTTGGGCATGGATTGGTTGGCCAAGTATGGCATCATGTTGGACTGTTGCAATAAAAAGATAGTGGTATCTCCGGATGGAATCAGGCCGAGTTCCACTTCGCTTGTCACAACCTTGCAAGTTTGCAAGGAGATGAAGAGAGGAGCCCGAGGCTATCTCTTATTGAGAGCAGCAGAAGAGAGGCCGGGATGGGGTCTGACAGAGATCTCGGTCGTGAATGAGTTCATGGATGTGTTGCCTGAGGAAATTACACAGCTTCCAACCGAGAGAGGAATTGATTTCTCCATTGATTTGATCTCGGGTGTAAGACTCATCTCTATAGCTCCTTATCGTATGGCTCCTTTGGAGCTAAATGAGTCGAAGGTGCAGCTTGAGGACTTATTGTCTAAGGAGTTTATCCGACCAAGTGTGTCAGAAATTGGATATATCATACCTGCATCCAAAAGCTTAACAACCTCTTTTCTTACCACTTCTTTCATTATTGGATTGAGCCTTCTTTGAGGTTGTCTCACAGGTTTCACATCAGTTTCCATTAAAATCTTATGAGTACAAAAGGAAGGATTTATACCTTTGAGGTCTGAAATAGACCAACCAATTGCTGACTTGTGATCCTTGAGTACTTTAATCAGCTTTTGTTCTTCATGCCATTCCAGCCCTTTGTTGATTATGACTGGATAGGTTTTATTTTCACCAAGGAAGACATATTTCAAATGCTCCGGTAGTTCTTTTAATTCAACCTTTGGTGCACCAGATGGAATATCATCTTCTTTCACTTCCAGCTCTTCTAGTATCGGCTCTGCTGGTTTTTCAGCCACCTCAGAATTGGTTTCTGCAGAAAATACCTTAGTTGTATGTGCTGGTCCGATTTTTGCTGCACAATCTGGTTTTTCTGCTGCTGCTATATTGGTTTCTTCAGCGATTGCTTCAGCTGCAAGTGCTGGCTGCGTTTCTGCATAATCTGCATAATGTGTGACTGCTGCATCTAGGCTTGTTGTAATTCCTGCATAAATCACATCATCCAACACATCTAATCGAAAACAATCACGATTGTCAGTAGGATGTTTCATGGCATCAAAAACATTGAAAACAACAGATTCATCGTTCAGCCTTAATTCCAATTTTCCCTGCTCAACATCTATCAATGCCCTAGCAGTGGCTAGGAAGGATCTTCCTAACAAAAGAGGAATTTCACTTTCCCCATCCATATCTAGCACAATAAAGTCAGCAGGAAATATAAATTTGTCAACCTTAACTAGAACATCTTCAATCACCCCGGAAGGTGTTCTTATGGACCTATCCGCTAATTGCAAAGAAACTCTAGTAGGCTTTAATTCAGTTATGCCTAGGGACTTACACATAGATAATGGCATCAAATTTATACTAGCCCCTAAATCACATAAAGCTCTCCCTACATTAATGTTACCAATAGCTATAGGGATATTAAAACTTCCAGGATCCTTCAATTTAGGAGGAAGCTTCCTTTGTATAATTACACTACACTCCTCAGTGAGTGTTATTGTATCGCACTCTTGCAGCTTGTGTTTCTTCGAAAGAAGTTCTTTCATAAATTTTGCATAATTGGGCATGTTAGCTAATGCCTCCGCAAATGGTATATTAATGTGTAACTTCTTAAACATTTCTAAGAACCTGGTAAATTGTTGCTTCTGCAGTTGTTGTTTTGTTAGCACCGGATATGGAGGCTTTTCAAAGCGAGAAAAGTCCCACTTCTTTGGTTGAGGTGCAGAACTTGGTTCTTCACATTTTTCTGCAGCTTTCTCCTTTGGTGGTTCAGTTGCTGCATCTTTTTCAGTTTCTCTTCTACTGGTTTCAGGCCTCTCCGGAGGAGATAATACCTTACCACTTCTAGTTGTGATGGCTTTGGCATGTTCTCTTGGGTTTACAATTGTATCACTTGGAAATTGGCCTTGTGGTCTCTCAGCCATTTGCTTAGCAAGCTGTCCAATCTGATTTTCCAAGTTTCTAATGGAAGCATCTTGGTTAGTCCTGTGAGCTCTTGTTTCAGCTATAAATTCTGCTGTTGTTTTTGACAGCTGCATCACCACCTTTTCAAGTTCAGAGGGTTCCTTGTTGGGAATAAGAGGGGGCTGTAAGTAGTTGTTGGATTTGTAATCCAAACCACCTCCTTGGAGTCTCCTTTGATAATTATTTCCAGCAGAAAAATTGTTGTTCCTCTGATAAGGTTGCTGCTGGTAAGGTTGTTGCTGTCTTTGATCATTCCAAATTCCATTCACCTGTACAGGGTCAGCACCTACAAGAATAGGACAAACATTAGATTCGTGCTCACCTTGACAGTACTCACATACTATGTGTGGTTGGTGGGCTGCCACTTGTGCTGCAGAGACTTGTAATCTATCAATCTTCTCAGTCAATTTGGCTAATTGTTGGGCCAAAATCTTTTGCTCTGCAAGCATTGCATCATTAGTGGACAGCTGAATTGGTTCTCTCTTTGGCTGAATAATAGAACTTTCATTTTCGTTCCAGGCCCAAGAGTTGATAAGGTCATATGTTTGAGTTGCTGTCTTGGACCTTATAGTACCTCCTGCTGCTACATTAACAATCATACGAGTGTCAGGAGTCATACCATTAAAGAATATACGTACCTGCTTACCTACAGGTAGATCATACTGTGGACATCTCCTAATCAACTCTTGGAATCTATTCCATGCAGCGCATA
Source organism: Glycine latifolia (assembly GCA_013407115.1). NCBI lineage: Eukaryota > Viridiplantae > Streptophyta > Magnoliopsida > Fabales > Fabaceae > Glycine > Glycine latifolia. The sequence continues at coordinate 61,018 of QARZ01040730.1, read as the reverse complement.
AGGATTCTCTTCCATTTTGAGTAAAATTGGTGATTTCATTCACCAACCGGTTATATTTATCCATGGAAAAGTATTCAGCAAAAAATCTTGCGACCAAGTCTTCCCACGTTGAGATGCTATTTGATGTTTGTCGGTTCAACCATCTCAATGCGTTTCCCTTGACAGCGAAAGGAAAAAGACTTAATCTTACTGCATCATCGGAGACCCCTTGGTGTCTAATTGTATCACAGATTCTAAGGAATCTATCTATGAAGTCGTGTGGATCTTTCGAATCTTCCCCTCCAAACTGACTGCGTTCCACCAATGCTATTAATGAAGGGTTTATATCAAAATGATTAGCTTGTATCGGTGGCCTCACAATGCTGGAATTGGGTCTTGTGAACATAGGAGCCAGAATATCCTCCATAAGTTCATCTTGGGGGCTCCGCGGATTGTCTCTTGCTTCAGCCATATTTTCTTCTAATTCTGAATCTGATTCTGGAATTGAATCAAAGTCAGAATTTTTTGCTTCTCTTCTTCTTTGGCTAGCTAGCCTCCTTCGGATTGTTCTTTCTATTTCTGGATCGAAATGTAAATCCTCAGAACTAACTGAACCTCGCATACAACTAGGAGAAGCGATTAGTAATAAAATTTCAATCACAAATATTAAAATTACTGTAAAAATTCGTCAACCAATCCCCGGCAACGGCGCCAAAAACTTGTTGCGCGATTACGGCAAGTGCACCGATCGTTTACAAGTAATAAAGTTTAGGTAAGTAGAGTATCGTCTCCACAGGGATTGGAGTGATTTCACAGCAATCTTAACCAATATGATTGAATTAGAAAACAGAAAATACGCAGAAAAGTGTTGTTGAGAGGTCTGGTTGATTGTGTAATTAAAAGACAAGAATTAAAGAAATATGCAGTAAATTGATTTAGGGAAATTACCAATGGACGTTTAATTGTGGTCAGGCGCAATCCCTTCTGAGTCCTCCTCTTTTACTTGACTGGTTTGTTAAGTTAATGTATACATATGATAAATCTCTTCTTTATTCGTGAAACCTAGATAACTAGCGAATCAGCCCTTTAAGTTGATCAAGAACCCTAAACCTTTATGAATTCTGTCAGATTAAGCATTTAGAGAATGTATCATATGGGTTCCTGTTGTGATTGCTCGGAGAATAAGTCTTTTCTATAATAGTTAATCCCTAATTCCTTAGCGAACCAACCCTTTAGACTGAATTGAAAACCTAATTCCTTAGTGAAATCTATCAATTTAAGCATGCAAAGAACATATTATAGGCTCCGCACTCACGCATCCCTATTCCTAGGCGAAGAATGAATGTTATTCTTAACGGGTCAGAAAGTAGAACCCCAACGTTCCCATTGCGAATCCTACCCCTCAATACTTAATCGAAGTGATCAATTCCAATTAAGATAAAATAAAGAACAGAAAAGAATTAAAACAAGCAAAACATAGATTTCAATACCAGTCAAATGACAGCGGATAACTCGTCAGTTCATGGCCTTCCCACAATGAAATGTTTAGCCTGCCATAGGCCTCAAGAACAAACAAGCTGTTGAATAAGTCATGATTTTTGCACAATTCTTGCTTCGATTCTTGATTTCCTAGGGTTTGGAACTATTACTCTCTGATTCTGAATGTCTGAATCCTCTCCTCCTCCTTTCAGTTGTTAGAGGCTTCGTATTTATACTGATGTTTTAAGTAAGGTAAGAAAACCAAAAGATAATCCAAATTTCGAAGTCAATCTTTTAAAACAGGAAACAAAATCACATCCACGCGGCTAGCGCGCGATTCCACGCTAATAGCGTGGGTCTTTCGAAAGGCTGACGCTGTTAGCGTGAGTCCTCACGCTAATGGCGTGAGTTCTTCGAATCTCCAGGCTGCTTCCAGGCTTCTTTCACGCTGATGGCGTGGATATCACGCGGATAGCGTGATCTAGTCGAGGCTTTTAGCTTGGTTTCGTCTTGTTGACGCTAACAGCGTGAGACACAACGCTGATAGCGTGGTTTATTCGAGAGCTCAACCTTCTTTCCCTGCATCTGGCGCTGATAGCGTGGAACTTCAAAAATGGTTTTCTCTATTTGCTTGAGTTTTCCTCCTTTTTACTTGTAAAATGCTCAAATGTATTGAAATTAGTTCAAGGTAATTAAAATACTAAACTAGCCTAATTCTATTCTATTTCCTACATATTTAATTAAAATCTAACCTTAAACTATACTAAAAACTAGATGTGTTTGCAACACATCAGTCACCATGGGGAGCGCCAGTTATATTTATTAAGAAGAAGGATGGGTGTGTGAGGCTATGTGTGGATTACAGGAAATTGAATAAGGTTATGATAAAGAACAAGTATCTCTTGCCTCGAATTGATGATTTGTTGGATCAGCTGAAGGGAGCTTGTGTATTTTCTAAGATTGATTTGCGATCCGGGTATCATCAAATCCGAATTAAGCCTGAGGACATACCTATGTCCGCATTCCGATCTCGGTATGGTCATTATGAATATCAGGTGATCCCGTTTGGTCTCACGAATACTTCGGCCGTGTTCATGAATTATATGAACTGGGTTTTCAGACCTTACTTAGATCAGTTTGTGATGGTGTTTATTGATGACATACTGATTTATTCTAAGAGTAAGGAGGAGCATGTCGAGCATCTTCGGGTTGTTCTTCAAACTATGAGGAATGACCAACTTTATGCCAAGTTGTCAAAGTGTGAATTTTGGCTGACCGAGGTGAAGTTTCTTGGTCATGTGATCTCGGCAGCCGGGATAGTAGTAGATCCCGGTAAGATAGAGGCCGTGATGGATTGGGAAAAACCTAGGAATGTGTACCGAAGTTTTCTTGGGTTGGGCGGGTACTACCGTAGGTTTATTCAAGGGTTTTCACAGATGGTGTTGCCCTTAACCTGGCTTACTAGGAAGGGTACTCCATTCGCATGGACTCATGAATGCGAGGAATGTTTCCTGAAGTTAAAAGAGAGGTTGACCACAGCTCCGGTGTTGGTTCTTCCTGACCCTGAGGAAAATTTTGAAGTTTATTGTGATGCTTCCAAGTAGGGTTTGGGATGTGTATTGATGCAGGAGAAGAGAGTAGTTGCTTATGCTTCCTGGCAACTAAAGCCAAATGAGGAGAATTATCCTACACATGATTTAGAACTGGCAGCCATGGTCTTTGCTTTAAAGATATGGAGGCACTACTTGTATGGTTCCAAGTTTGTGGTGTTCAGCGACCACAAAAGTCTTAAGTATCTTTTTGATCAAAAGGAGTTAAATATGATACAAAGAAGATGGATGGAGTTTATCAAGGATTATGATTTTGAGCTGAGGTACCATCCTGGGAAGGCCAATGTAGTAGTAGATGCTTTGAGCAGGAAACACATGAGCATAGCTTGCATGTTGATTGAGAAATGCAAGTTAATAGAGAATTTCTTGGATATGCACCTGACTATTTTTAAGAGTGACCGGGGCCTTGAGTTGAGAGAGACCAAGGTGGACAACGGGTTGATCATGAGAATCTGGGATGCGCAGAACTGGGATAAAGATGTGAAGTCCTTGTTCGGGTAGAAGGACGTGTCTTGGGAGAACTCAGACAACTCGGGTTTGGTGTTATATCGAGGTAGGATTGTTGTGCCTAAGGGCGAGTTAGTGGATGCGGTGCTATCTGAGGCTCATAAGGGCCGATTTAGCATTCATCCGAGATCCACTAAGATGTATCAGGACTTGAAAAAAAAATTTGGTGGCCTGGGATGAAAAGAGATATAGCCGAGCATGTTACGAAATGTTTGGTATCTCAGAAGGTGAAGATTGAGCATCAAAGACCGTCAGGCCTATTGCAACCTTTGCAAATTCCAGAATGGAAATGGGATAGTATTTCCATGGATTTTGTGGTTGGATTGTCGAGGACCCAACCCGGATATGATTCCATTTGGGTGGTTGTTGATAGATTGACCAAGTTGGCTCATTTCTTACCTATTCGGACTGACTACACTGCAGAAAGGTTGGCTCAGTTTTACATTAAAGAGATTGTCCAACTTCATGGTGTCCCAGAAATCATTGTCAGTGATAGAGATCCGAAGTTTACCTCTAGGTTTTGGGGTGCTCTCCAAGAGGCTTTTGCGACCCAGTTATGACTCAGTACATCTTATCATCCACAAACGGACTGGTAGACCGAGAGAACTATCCAAACACTAGAAGACATGCTGAGAGCTTGTGCTCTGGAGCAAGGAACGGGCTGGGATAAATACCTACCTCTAGTGGAGTTCTCGTATAACAACATGCTAGTTTGGGTATGGCACCCTATGAAGCGTTGTATGGTCAAAGGTGCCGGACTCCTACTTGCTGGATTGAAGTGGGAGAGAGACAACTTCTTGGACCCGAGATGGTTCGAAATACGTCTGAGTAGATCCGCATGATCAGAGACCAGTTGTTGTGGGCTCAAAACCGGTAGAAGAGTTATTACGATAGCAAACATTGCCCATTGCAGTTTGATGAGGGCGATCAGGTTTTTCTGAGGTTATCTCCGGTTACGGGGGTTGGACGGGCATTGGGTGTGAGGAAGCTAAGCCCTAGATTCATCAGTCCTTATCAAATTCTTCAAAGAATAGGACTATTGGCTTATAGGCTAGCTTTGCCTCCCCAATTGTCCAGGCTACATGATGTCTTTCACATATCTCAGTTGAGGAAATACATGCCCTATCCTTCGCATGTGGTAGAACCTGACTCTGTTCAGATTAAAGAAAATCTGACCTGTCTTACCCGACCACCCCAGATTCTTGACAAGATAGAAAAGAAGATTCAGAGTAAGACTATTCCCATAATCAAGGTATTGTGGGAAGGGAGGATCCCAGAGGAAGCAACATGGGAGCGAGAGCGGGAACTTATGGAGCTATACCCCTGATGGAGGTCCAAGACAAGCCAAAGGTCTAGAAGGAGAGCTTGAAGCACTTCCTTTGGTGAGCTTCAAAGGACCAATGACAAGAGCTAGGACTCAAGCACTTCAAGACCATATTCAAGATAACTTGGGCAAGCATGAAGTTGCACACCAAATCAAGGATGACAAGAGCTGGATTTTGATGTCTCAAATCCAATTTAATTCAATAAATTCCAGCACTTGTTAGAAGAAATTCATCAAACACTTGCAAATAGGTTGTCACTGATTTAATCGATTATTTTGGCCTTGTAATCGATTACAGCATTTCAGTTGCAAACAGGAACCAAGGCCTTGCGGCTTTAATCAATTAAATGGCTAGTGTAATCGATTATTTCAGTCCCTAACTGTTTTAATAGATTACAAGAGCGAATTAATCGATTATTCCAGTCTGAGATTGCAATTGCACATGTTTTGGAAGCCAAAGGTCACTTAGGGAAAGCTTGCACTTCAAGCTTCATTTAGGCTTCATTTCACTTGTATTTTCATTACATTTTAGTTGCATTTAGCTTGTAATTTTGTGGCCTATATAAGGTGCCAAAAACTGAATGTAACTAACTTTGGTTCATTAATACAATTTATGAAAATTGTTGTGAGAGTTTCTCTCTTGTTCTTGTTCAAGAACTTCTTGAGTCTTATCAATGGCTTCCCAATGCTGTTGTGGTGATTCTTCCTAGACTTATTGGAGAGCTTCTCCATGGTTTCTTCATCTTCATCCCTATCCTTTCTTCCATCTTCCATTTTCTGCAATCTAAACTTCTAAAACAGCCCCAAATTCAAGGAGTGTTGGAAGCTTAGGTGTTCTTGAGGTATGCTTGAAGCTTGGGTTCTATTGCAAGGTAGATTTGGGGAAACTTAATGGCTATGGGTTCAGCTGATTACATCATGTGGTATCTAGAGCCTAATCCTTGTAGAATTCTTCTTCAAGTTCAGTTTTAAGATTTCTTCAAAGGTAAAATTCTGCATCAAATCCAAAAATGAAAATCCATTTCAATTCCTTGTTTCTTGTTATTTTCTTTGGATTCTTTGTGGTGTGGGCTTGTTGTTGTGTTCAGCCACAAAACCTTAGTGTTTTATTCAAGTTCTATGTGAATTCTTGTTCTTTTGTTCTTCATGTGTTCTTGATATTTTTCTGATTTTCTAGCTTTGATTCTTGTCAACTTTTGTTTGTAGTGTTTTTGTGTTGTATGACCACTTGTTTTGATTCTACTCTCATGCCTAAACTGAATGGAGTTGTTCGAAGCAAATTTTACATTGTTATACATCATATTTTAGTGATTCATTGAATTTCTTTAAGGATTTTTGAACTTGTTCAAAGGAAAACCAAAAGCTGAAAAAAACAATTGTGAAAGAAATAATCCAAAAGCAAAAGAAAAATACATCAAGTGTATAGCCAAAGACATTATTGATTAGTGGCTGGAAAAAGTGAAAGAAAAACAGAATTTAGAAGCAAAGTTACAAAATTACAAGTTCCAAAATTTCCTTCGAACAACAAATAACATGCAAATTTGATGAAATTTGGCTTCTAGCAATTGAATTTACTTGGCATATCCTCCTTGTGCAGTTTGGTACAGCCATAGTATTCCTTGAGTTGTCTCATTAAATTCCAATTTGAGTTGTGCTTTTCTAAATTTTGCTTTGTTGCTTGTCTTTTAAAATTTTTTCCAAGGTTTTGTCATAGAGTTTTCTTGTTCTTTGGACTCTTGAGTCTAGCCTAGAATCATTTCCTATTTCACTATAGTAAAGAGGCTTGATTTGATTAGAAGTTTTTGCTTAAGAACTATAGAGAGGAATAAGGCAAGAGAGAACATTATAGAAAGCGCCTAGATTAAGTGTGCAAACCCGAGTGTGAGTGGTGAGAATTTCCTTATATACTTGTGTTTTTGCTAACCATTTTGTTGAAGGATGAGTTCAAGTGGAGGAGAGGCTTTGTCAGCTAGGACCTCTAGGTTGATGAAAGTCATGACAAAACAAATAAAGGGCTTGAAAACCGAAATGGATGCCAAAATTGAGGGGATACAAAGGGAGACCCAAAGAAGGAGTCATCCAATGGAAAGTGTGGATGGAGAGGCTCATAATAGTAGGAGGTTGAGTGAGTATGCTTCTTCTCATGGAGGAAATTATTATGATGAGAGGAGTGAGAGGGAGGATTGGAGAGAAAATAATAAAAGAGAAAATCATAGGAGACACAATCCTAGGAGGCAAAATAGAGATAATGAAGATTGGAGGGTGAGAAGAGAAGAGAGAGAAAGGAGGAATGGAGGATTGAATGGAGTGAAAATAAAAATTCCAAAATTCCTTGGCAATAATGATCCGGAAGAGTATTTTGAGTGGGAGATGAAAGTAGAACAAATTTTCTCATGCCAACATTTTGAGGAAGAAAGGAAAGTTACTCTAGCAACTTTGGAGTTTGGTGGTTATGCTTTGACGTGGTGGAACCAAATTCAAGTGGATATAGGGAGGATGAGGACACAAAGAGTAAATTCTTAGGATGACTTGAAGGCATGCTTGAGAGGAAGATTTGTTCCAACTTATTATGCAAGAGAAGTCCATAACAAGCTTCAAAGACATTTCCAAGGTTACAAAAGTGTTGATGAATATTATAAGGAAATGGAATTGATGATGATAAGGGCTGAAACTGTGGAGGTTCAAGAAGCAACAATGGCTAGGTTCCTTCATGGCTTGAATAGAGAGATTCAAGATGTGATGGAGCTACATTCCTATGCAACAATTGAGGAGCTAGTCCACAAAGCTCAAAGGGTGAAACAACAATTAAAGAGGAGAAAGGCTTCCAAATTCTCAAATGGGACTGCAACTTCCAGTTGGAAGGACAACCCTAAAAAGGATGCTTCTTATGAGAAAAATAAAGAAGAAAAGGTGGGAAGCTCAAGCAAAAAAATTGTGGAGCCAACTCCAAGAAGATCAAGCAATATCAAGTGTTTTAAGTGTCTTGGCAAGGGACACATTGCTTTTCAATGTCCTAACAAGAGGACTATGATTTTGCTAGAGGATGGAGGCATAAGGAGTGAGTCTTCTAATGACTCAAATAGTTCTTCAAGTGAAGAAGAAAAAGAACTCACACTAGTAGAGGCCGAAGAGGGTGATCTCTTGATGGTAAGGAGAATGTTGAGCAATTTTTGCCTAGAAAAAGAGGAAAGTCAAAGAGAAAATATTTTTCACACAAGGTGCTTGGTTAGAGACAAGGTACGCTCACTTATCATTGATGGTGGGAGCTATACCAATGTTGCTAGTACAAGACTTGTGGAGAAATTACACTTGCCAACCACAAAGCATCCAAAGCCATACAAGCTACAATGGCTTAGTGAAAGTGGAGAAGTGGTGGTAAATTCTCAAGTGCTCATTCCTTTTTCTATTATTGCTTATCATGATAATTTTCTTTGTGATATTGTTCCAATAGAGGCTGGTCATATCCTTCTTGGTAGGCCATGGAGAACACTTTTGAGTTTGAGCACCTAGGAAAGAAAATTATATTGAGGCCTTTGACTCCTAGACAAGTGTGTGAGGATCAAATAAAGATGAAAGAAAAAAGGATTGAGGAGTTAAAAAAAATACTGTACCTAAAAAAGAGAAAAAAAGTGAGATGCCAAAGAAAAAAAAGGAAATGATAACAAAAAAATTCATGAGATTAAAGAGAATTTTTTCTTAAGAGGAAAAGATGTCAAGAGAGTGTTATTAGCAAGACAACCTCTTCGTTATATGGTTTCTAACTCTCTTTGTTTACATGTTGAAAAGGAAAAGAAATTGTGTTCCTAAAAGCTCTTTGAGTGAACTTTTCATAAGGGAAACTCATGGGACACTTTGGTGTAGATAAAACTTTGGCTACTTTACATAAACAATTCTTTTGGCCAAAAATGAGGCACAATTTGCATAAGCTTGTATCTCAATATATTACTTGTCATAAAGCTAAATCTAGAATAATGCCTCATGATTTATATACACCTTTGCTTATTCCTAACTCCCCTTGGGTTGATATTTCTAAGGATTTTGTGCTTGGTCTTCCAAGATCCAAGAAGGGAAAGGATTCTAATTTTGTTGTTGTTGATAGATTCTCAAAGAAGGCATACTTCATTCCTTGTCAAAAGAGTGATAAAGGTTGTGAAGTAGACAATCTCTTCTTCAAGGAAGTGGTGAAACTTCCTCCATGGAAGCAAAAGAGATATAAGCACAAGTGGAAGGATAGATTTCCTCAAGAGAATGTTGAGTCACCAAGTGAGTATGGTGTGAGTAATACTTTCAATGTTTGTGATCTTTCTTTGTATGATGTAGGTACAAATGAGGAGGCCAACTTGAGGACAAGTTCTTCCCAAGAAGGAGGGGATGATGGAGGTCCAAGACAAGCCAAAGGTCTAGAAGGAGAGCTTGAAGCACTTCCTTTGGTGAGCTTCAAAGGACCAATGACAAGAGTTAGGACTCAAGCACTTCAAGACCATATTCAAGCTAACTTGGGCAAGCATGAAGTTTCACACCAAATCAAGGATGACAAGAGCTGGATTTTGATGTCTCAAATCCAATTTAATTCAACAAATTCCAGCACTTGTTAGAAGAAATTCATCAAACACTTGTAAATAGGTTGTCACTGTTTTAATCAATTATTTTGGCCTTGTAATCGATTACAGCATTCAGTTGCAAACAGGAACCAAGGCCTTGCTGCTTTAATCGATTAAATGGCTAGTGTAATCGATTATTTCAGTCCTTGACTGTTTTAATTGATTACAAGAGCGAATTAATCGATTATTCCAGTCTGAGATTGCAATTGCACATGTTTTGGAAGCCAAAGGTCACTTAGGGAAAGCTTGCACTTCAAGCTTCATTTAGGCTTCATTTCACTTGTATTTTCATTACATTTTAGTTGCATTTAGCTTGTAATTCCGTGGCCTATATAAGGTGCCAAAAACTGAATGTAACTAACTTTGGTTCATTAATACAATTTTTGAAAATTATTGTGAGAGTTTCTCTCTTGTTCTTGTTCAAGAACTTCTTGAGTCTTATCAATGGCTTCCCAATGCTGTTGTAGTGATTCTTCCTAGACTTATTGGAGAGCTTCTCCATGGTGTCTTCATCTTCATCCCTATCCTTTCTTCCATCTTCCATTTTCTGCAATCTAAACTTCTAAGACAGCCCCAAATTCAAGGAGTGTTGGAAGCTTTGGTGTTCTTGAGGTATGCTTGAAGCTTGGGTTCTATTGCAAGGTAGATTTGGGAAAACTTAATGGCTATGGGTTCAGCTGATTACATCAACCCCGAGTTATTTGGCAGGTATGGATATAATTTTGAGGTCAAAATTCTTTGAAGGGGAGTGAATATAATAACCGTGTGTTTAATTCGGGTTCGTATGACCGAGTTGTCACTTTAGGGAGGGTGTATATTGGAACTCGGATATGAAGGGGGTGTAGAGAGTACCTGTTCAAATCCGGGATCGTGCGATATAGAAGGAAATCAAACAAGGAAGGGAAGAGCGACCAGGTAGCTATCTCGGTTGAGCTCGTGTTCTTTTATTCGAGGTCTGAGTTATGATCTCGGATAAGTTCGGATGAACAATCGGGTAGTGATCTCGGTTGAGCTCGGAGGAGCTCCAATGTAGTTGACTTGTAAGATTTATCAGATAGAGAAATCAGAAGAGCTCAGAACCTCTTTTGATAAGGTTACTGGATTAGGAACCCAAACGAGGTTGGGAGGAACCTTGGACTTGTGAAGCACCAAGGTAGTAACTCGGATTAGGTCGGATGAGGTCGGAATAGGTTAGATTAGATTGGAACAGGTTGGATTAGGTCGGATGAGGTCAGAATAGGTTAGATTAGGTCGGATGAGGTCGGAGGAGGAGGGAACATTAGACTTAGTATTTTTACACGTGTTGGCCCTACATGTTCACTTTACACAAGTGACACGTGTTGACTCCCTACTGGTTGTTTTGACGCTGGAAGTGATGTGTTATTGACCTGAATCTTAGCACCTTTTGCCCTGATCTTCCTTGCAATGGAAGTCACTCTTCAATTGAACTTCAAAACAGAGCATTCAACTCTTCTCTTGAGTGAGGCTGTTTATGTTTTCTAATTTCAAAAAATGGATTGTGGAAGAAGAATAGGAATGAATTGGAAATGACACCATGGAATAGGAATTCCAATAAGTCTTGCAAGAATCACCACAATAGCTGGGAGGCCATTGATAAGAAACAAGAAGTTCTTGAAGAAGAACAAAAGAGAAAACTCTCACCATAATTCAGAGATTGTATTAATCAAAGATCAAAAGATCCTTTACATTCAGTTTGTGAGTGGTTTATATAGACCACGAATTAATAAGCTAAATGACACTAAATGTAATGTAAATGCAAACTAAAATGAAGCCCCAAACGTATCTTGTAAGACAAGCTTTACCTAAGTAACCTTTGGCTTCCCAAAAATGTGCAGTGGCCATCTCAGGCTGGTATAATCGATTAATTCGCTATTGTAATCGATTAAATCAGTCAAAAACTGAAATAATCGATTACACTAGCCAAATAATCGATTAAAGCAGTGAGGTCATGATTCCTGCTTACAACTAACATTCTGGTAATCGATTATTTTGATGAAATAATCGATTAAAGCAGTAAAGGCTTATTTCTGATTGCTTCTAAACATCCTGTAATCGATTATAAAGCCAAAATAATCGATTAAAGCAGTAGCAACTGATCTACAAATTTTTTATTGAATTCTTCTAACAAGTGTTGGAATTTATTGAATTAAATTGGATTTGAGACATCAAAATCCAGCTCTTGTCATCCTTGATATGGTGTGCAACTTCATGCTTGTCCAAATTGGCTTGAATATGGTCTTGAAGTGCTTGAGTCCTAGCTCGAAGTGCTTCAAGCTCCCCTTCTAGACCTTTGGCTTGACTTGGACCTCCATCAGGAAGGCTCTCATGTTAATTTTAGGACGTGTGTTAACTTAAAGGCTATATAAGATATGCACAAGTGAGATATTTTAGTAGTAACCTTATTTCCACCGTCTTTGATAAAACACTTTCTCTCTCTTGTTCCATATTTTCCTCATTGTTAAAGTGAGAAAAGCTTTTTAGATAACCATTTCTTGACCTAAACCCCTTCACATCCAACATGAGGATTGAAGAGAATAACCTTATAAACTAGTTTCCCCCTTTTGTTAGTTGTAAAAACCATCAGGCGAGGAGATCATTTCTCTAAAGGAAGTGCAAAGTTTCAACCTTTAAGAGTTTGAAGGCACTTTAAGGACATCCAAGCTTGGAGAAGCTATTTTCTAGCCTTTCCTTGACGTTTTTAAGGTAAGACACGTGAGTTTTACCGTTTCTTTGGAGTTTGGTTTTCAGAGGAAAAATGACCCATATGAGTTAGGTTTGGGTTTGGGTGATGATTCTTTGGAAAAATGTGCTTAGGAAGTTGTTGTGATAAAGGTTCAACTTTGAGAGTTAACTTTTCTAGGTTTTGGGTATTTTGTTATGCCCGGATAGATCTTTGTGGGGTTTACAAGTCACTGGTTGGTTGTGTATGGTTGAGATCTGGAAAAGAACTGGGTTCCTTTCATGAAACGGTTGAGAACCATTCTTGATATCTTTCTTACCTGTTGTAGGACGTGATAAAGAAGATATCGATGGTCGTGCACACGAGGTTAGAAAGGACGGTGCTAGAATCAGAGAAGGTAAGCTCTCTGTTCTTGGGAGTTTGTTCCCTTGATTGTATTCCACATACTCCTGGGGAGTGATGGTTATTGGATGTCATGGTGCATGTATTTACATTGTGTGTTATTGCTTTTTGATTGAAAACATACATGTAATGGAGATGTGCACTGGTTGTCTAATTTGTATAACTGGATATACAATTGTGTACGTGGAGTGCACTGGTTGGCTAAGTTGTATACCTGGTTATACATTTGTGCATGTCTTTGGTGAAATTCATGTGGAGTCTGGGGTCTGGGACCTCAGGCGGAGATACGTGATGTGTACGCGGAGTACACTGGAAGATATACACAAGTGCACTTTATGTGTACTGGTTGTCTAACTTGTATATCTTATATGCAATTGTGTATGATATCTGCACTGGCTGGCTAAATTGCATATTGGTGATGGAATGGTATGTTGGTGTAGTTATGTACATGTATTATTTTATTAAAGGTCAGGTTGGCTATGTGATAAGCATTTGTCGTGTCGCTTCAAAACAATTAAACTACGCTAATTCTGTAGCACAGGATTAACCTAGGTCGACTCAAAGACACTATCAATATGGTTCTATCTTCAATTCACTACTAATAGTAAAGGGGATTTTTGTCGAACAGTTTGCAGTCGCAAAGTAAAAATTGTAAAAACACAAACTATAATTAAAGATCAATGCAGAAACTAACAAAATTGATAACAAGTAATGTAAAACAGATTAAAGAGCATCAATCCAATTCACCAAACCAAGCTATTCGAATCATCATCGTTCTCAAAAATTTATCCTATTGTGAAAGTTCATTCAATTTCATTGGAAGCAGTTCAATCGAATTAACCTCTAAATTAATTGAAACCACAAATCTGTGATTTATATTCAAAATTAGGAAATGAAACCATAACCTAATCCGCTTTCAATCCTAAACGCATTCATAATCATGAAAACAAAATAGCAATTGAAGAAGAAAGTCAATATTCACACAGAATTCGAAATACCAAATCAGAACTTAAATTCTTCTCTTGCTTGGGTTGAATCCTTGGATTGATTGATTATTTAGCCTTCCATGATCATCGTTAATGAAAGACCCATGAAATAAGTGCACGAAAATGGAAGAAGGGAAAACAAAAATGAAGAACAAGGAAGAACAGTTGAGAGAAAATAAGAGAAATGATTTTGATACTAAAAACTTAAAAAGAGAAATGTAAAACTATTTTTTTTGCAAAATGAAATGTAAGTCTTAATTCCTCCTAATGTCACTAATATATAGTGACTAAGTTTGAAGAAAAGAATGGGCCATGAACAACCCATCAATTCTAATTATTTATGTTATTTACACCAATAAAAGTCCAACTCGTAGTGAGAAAGATGAAAGATGGAAGAATGATATTACGGTAACAAACAATCCATGAAAACATGATCACAAAGTGCAAAGTGAGAAAGTAGTCAAGTTTAAAATTAAGAATGTACCAAGGTGATAGAAATCTCTCAAAGGGCAACACTCAACCTCATATAATGTGTATGGCTTTGTGTTTACACTCAAACATCACATGTAAATAGCACATCCAAGTATTGACAAGACTCTAATTCATTCAACTTGAAATACACATGCATCAAAAGATCAAAAGGACTTTATAGGCTTGTAATGAATGGCTTAGGTAAAGGTAGATAAGAAAAGGATATTTAAGCTAAAACTAAGAGAAAAGAGGGGCAATGGGGAGCAAGCCAACAAGTTCAAAGAGGGGTAGAAACAAAGAAATGAGATTTAAAGGAATTTACAAGGATGAAAATCAACCATAACAACTTTTATTGCATTTTCTTTTTCTTTTTCTTTGCTTTTCTTTTTCTTGTTTATGCATTTTTTTTCTCTCTTTGAACGTTTGCTTTGTAAACTCTTTCTTTTCTTTTCTAATCAAACAAAATCAAAATACCCCACACTTGTTTGAAACCCACTCCCAAAACAATTCCAAGGCCCCTTTTCTCCCTAAAGTTAGGATAACTTTGTTTTACATTTTTTTTTCTTTTTTATAATGAGGTACACAAGAAAGAAAAGGTTAAAGGCTCAAAAAGGGTAGGAATGGATATCAATGCAATGATAGTTTATTTGGCTAGTGGATAAAAGAAAGAAGGCCTAAATCATCTCAATCAAAGCATGTGCAACAAGGAATGTCGAAAGAGGCAAGACAAAACATAGAGTAATCTAGCACAAGGGTAAAATCACACATGAAAGAACATGAATGAAATAATGTGATTTTCCACAAAGGCCCAAAAACTCACAAGGCGTAATTCTCTCACACATGATTCATCTTAAATTCTATTTCTCAAGCCTGCTTATCACTTCAACAATTGCAACAATGATTCACATCAAGCATGAAACCTCTCAATCCAACCAAATTTTTAACATTTCTCACAATTTATGAAAGTTAGTAATCCTATGAAAAACATGAAAAAGTGCCTAAATTCAATAAAAACAGCAACAAAAACAGAAACAGCAACATAAACAGACAGAAAATAGAAACATACAGACTCAAAACTAAAACAGATAGATAAACAAAAAACAGAATGTATAAACAGAAACATAAGCAGAAAACAGAAAAAAGACAATAACCAGATAACAGATTTTGGAATCCTTCACCCCCTCACTTGAAATGCACATTGTCCTCAATGTAAGCATGCAAAGAAATGCAAACAAAGAGACAACAAATAAAAGAAGGGAAAAGGAAACTCCCGAAATGTCATTCAAGATGCTTCATCACACAAAATTGGCAAGACCAAAGAGATGTCTGCCACAAGCTCCTCCTCCACTTGAGGGCTCTCATGAAATATTTTGAGTTGGTGACCATTGACCTTGAAGACTTTGCTGGTAACTTCATTTTTAATCTCAACTGCACCATGTGGAAAAACATTAGTAATAACAAAAGGTCCATCCCATCTAGATTGAAGTTTACCGAAAATAAGCTTGAGACGAGAGTTAAACAATAACACTTTTTGGCCAATATGGAACTCCTTCCTAAGAATCCTAGAGTCATGAAATCTCTTCACTTTCTCCTTGTAAATCTTGGAGTTCTCATAGGCTTCTAAGCAGATCTCTTCAAGTTCTTGCAATTGAAGCTTCCTTTTCATACCCGCTTTATCAAATGTCATGTTACAACTCTTCACTGCCCAATAAGCACGGTGCTCAATCTCCACCGGAAGGTGATAGAACTTACCAAAAACCACCCTATAGGGAGACATCCCCAAAGGTGTTCGATAAGCGATCCTGTGAGCCCATAAAGCATCTTCAAGTAGCTTGCTCCAATCCTTCATGTTGGGTTGCACTATATGTAACACTTGCTTGATCTCTCTGTTAAAAACATCTCCTTGCCCATTAGTTTGAGGATGATAAGCGGTAGCAACTCTATGTACAACCCCATACTTTTGAAGCAAGGATGTTAATGATCTGTTACAGAAATGGCTCCCCTAGTCACTGATAATAGCTTTAGGCACACCAAACCCGCAAAAAATATTTGATCTCACAAAATCCACAACAACTTTAGAATCATTAGTTCTAGTGGCCTTAGCTTCAACCCATCTGGAAACATAATCAACAGCAAGCAAAATATATGAAAAACCATGAGAAACAGGAAATGGACCCATAAAATCAATACCCCACACATAAAAAATCTCACAAAAAATAATGGGTTGCTGAGGCATCTCATGTCTATGTGTAATGGTTCCTCCTACTCTCTGACACTGCTTACAAGTGGTAGTAAAGTGATGAGCATCTCTAAACAAAGTGGGCCAATAGAACCCACAGTACAATACCCTCCTAGCGGTCCGCTGAGGACCAAAATGACCTCCGGTAGGTGTGTCATGATCAGGCACACACCTTCGAATCACTTAGTCACTACCAAAATCTCCACAAATAAGGATCATCCCAAACATAATATTTAGCATCACTCTTAAGTTTATCTATTTGGGACCTAGATGCATGAGGTGGAACAACAGATGCAACAATGAAATTAACAATGTCTAGAAACCAAGGTGTGACATGTGATGAATGCAAATGCATCAAATGCTCATCAGGGAAATTATCACGAATGGGAAAAGACTCAAGAGGTCCTTCAATCCTGCTCAAGTGATCAGCAACCAAGTTTTCTGCACCACTTTTATCCTTAATCTCAAGGTCAAACTCCTGAAGAAGAAGCATCCACCTGATCAATCTAGGTTTAGCATCAGGCTTCTTCAACAGGTACTTCAAAGCTACATGGTCAGTAAAGACAGTGATATGGGAGCAAAGCAAATAAGATCTAAATTTATCTAAAGCAAAAACAATAGCTAAAAGCTCCTTCTCAATGGTGGTGTAGTTAACTTGGGCTGCATCTAAAGTGCGTGAAGCATAAGCAATGACATGGGAGAGTTTACCAACTCTCTGTGACAACACAGCCCCAAGTGCATAATTAGAGGCGTCACACATCAGCTCAAAGGGAAGCTCCCAATATGGTGGCTGCATGATAGGAGAGGTAGTCAGCTTCTTCCTAAGTAATCACATCAATCTTGGACTTATCGACCTCAAGACCTCCACTAGAGACCAGATGCCCTACGACTATACCCTTATGCACCATAAAATGGCATTTCTCAAAGTTAAGAACAAGGTTAGTCTTAATACATCAGTCAAGCACTCTAGAGAGACTATCCAAACATGCATCAAAAGAGGAACCATAAATAGTGAAATCATCCATAAACACCTCCATGGAACTCTCTAATAAATCAGAAAAGATGCTTACCATGCACCTTTGGAAGGTGCCAGGTGCATTGCATAGGCCAAATGGCATCTGGGTGTAAGCAAATGTGCCAAATGGATAGGTGAATGTGGTCTTGTGTTGATCCTCTGGTGTAATATGAATCTGTATGAAACCAGAAAAACCATCAAGAAAGCAATAATGTGATTTACCTGCCAACCTCTCTAAAACTTGATCAATGAAGGGAAGAGGGAAATGGTCCTTGCGAGTGGCCTGGTTGAGTCTCCTGTAATCAATGCAAACTCACCAACTGTTGGCCACTCTAGTCGGAATGCTCATTATCTTGATTCTTCACAACTGTGAGACCCGACTTCTTAGGAACCACTTGGATAGGTGAAACCCAATTGCTATCTGAGATGGGATAGATGATCCCTGCAGCTAGTAGCTTTGTCACTTCCTTCTTCACCACATCCAGAATAGTGGGATTTAGCCTCCTCTGTGGCTGTCTCACCGACCTAGAATCATCCTCCAAAAGTATTTGATGCATGCATATAGAAGGATTAATCCCAGGAAGGTCAGCAAGGGTCCATCCAATGGCCTTTTTGTGGCCTCTCAAAACATGCAACAACTTCTCTTCATGCTCAAGTGACAGACTACTAGATATGATGACTGGAAGCTTCTGAGCATCATCTAAATATGCATATTTGAGGTGCTCAGGTAGTGACTTCAGCTCCAAGAAAGGTGGCTGAATGATGGAAGGCAAGGAAAGACTGGGGGCTAAGGGAAGTGGGATAGTAGAATCAGAACCTGTATCTGTACCTGTAACACAATCAGAGTCAAGTGCAGAGGAAATCTCCCCACAAATACTACACATAACAGCAGAATCATCACAAGTACAATTACAATAACCAAGATCAAAATCATCAAAATCAGAAAGTAAAACAGAAATATCTACACTATCTACTGCAACATCAATGATATCAAGAAGAAGGACAGAATGTACCTCTACAGGATGTCTCATGGCCTCAAAAATGTTAAACTAGACAACATCATCACCAAATTCCATGGACAAAGTTCCTACATACACATCAATTTTGGTCCTGGCTGTCATCAAGAATGGTCTCCCTAGTATCAATGTGGAACCATGGCTAGAAGACTCATTCTCCATATCCAGTATGTAAAAATCAAATCATTAACTTGCACTAGCACATCTTCAATAAGTCTAAGTGGAAGTGCAACACTCTTGTTGGCTAAGTGAATGACAACACCAGTGGGTTTCAAATCACCAAGATGTAATGATCTGTAAACTGATGTGGGCATGACATTAATGGAGGCTCCAAGGTCACACATGGAATCTGCAAAAGTAATATCTCCAATGGTGCATGGAACAATGAAAGTGCCAGGATCCTTGCACTTCTGTGGCAAGGTTGATAGTGGCATGGAATCAACAGTCTTGCCCTATATGAGTGCAGATACATTCCTGTCCATCTTCACTTGCTCATCTCCCTTCAGTTTCCTCTTATGAGTGCACAAATCCTTCAAAAACTTTGCATATTTCGGAATCTGTTTGATGGCATCCAATAAGGGAATGTTGACTTCAACCCTCCTGAAAATATCAAGCAAATCAGAATCAAATTCCACTTTCTTTGCAGAAATGGATCTAGAAGGAAAAGGTAAAGGAATTACAGGAGTATGCTTTGGTGCAGAATCTGATTTAGCACCAAAAACTGTTGAATCTGAAAGCTCCTTGCCACTCCTCAAGGTAATGGCATTCACACTCTTTGGATTAATCACTGGTTGTGCTGGAATGTTGCCAGAACCTTGCTGTTGCATCTGGTTGACAGTTGTAGCTAACTGTCTAATCTAAGTCTGGAGGTCTTGGATGGTGGCACTAACATTCTGTTGAAACTGAAGGTTGGTGGTGGCCATTTGCTTCATCAATTCCTCCAAAGAAGGTCCAAAACTGGTTTGCACACGTTGTGCAGGTGCAGGTGCAGGTTGCTGGAACTATAGCTGTTGTCTGAATGGGGGAGGTTGGTATTTGGTTGTAGCAGGCTGGAAGTGCTGTTGTGGAGGTCTGAAGGGCTGGTGCTGTTGTGGTGGACTAGGACCATACCTCAAATTCGGATGATCTCTCCAACTAGGATTATAAGTGCTGGAGTAAGGATTATACTGCTGTTGAGGTCTAAATGGTTGTCCAGGTTGCATGGCAGAAACTTTAGCAACTTGTTCTATCTCTTGGAGAGTGGGACATGCATCTGTTGGATGATCAGGCGCACAGCAGATACCACAAAGTCTTGGTTGGTTGGCTGCCATTACATTCTATTGTTGACCAATAGCAAGTTGCCTCACAAGGGATGTCAACTCTGTCAATTTGTTCTCCAACCTCTGGTTATCAGCAACCATAGAAACAGAAACTTCATTTCCGGCCTTGGATGTAGCAACACCTCTAGTACCAAATTGTTGATAATTGGCTGCCATGTTAGAAATCAACTGCCTTGCAGGAAGAGGGGTCGTGTCCATCAAAGCGCCTCCACTAGCTGCATCTATCATACTCCTGTCCATCAACATCAAACCTTCATAAAAATACTAAATTAATAATTGCTCACTGATTTGATGGTGAGGGCATGTAGCACACAACTTGTTGAATCTCTCCCAGTACTCATACAATGTCTCCCTAGTTAGTTGTCTTATACCACAAATCTCCTTCCGGATGGATGCTGTTCTGGATGCTGGAAAGAATTTCTCCAGAAATCTTCTCTTCATATCTGTCCAAGTGTTGATAGGATCTGGTTGAAGGTACAACCAGTCCTTGGCAACACCATCCAATGAAAAAGGAAATGCCTTCATCTTGACATAATCTTCATGAATGTCATGTGGTCGCATGGTGCAACACACTACATGAAACTCCTTAAGATGCTTGTGTGGATCTTCACCTGCAAGACCATGAAACTTTGGAAGCAAATGGATCAGTCCAGATTTTAGCTCATAACTGACCTCAGTCTCAGGATATTGAATACACCAAGGTTGGTAAACAACATCAGGTGTAGCCAATTCCTTAAGAGTTAGGTTGTTATCAGCCATTGTATCAACAAAAATTTCAGAATCAAGATGTGCAGAATTGGAAATAGACTCAAAAATAGAAGACTCAGAAAACACTACACTACTATCTAGGACTACACCATCAAATTCATCTAGACTAATATTATCTTTGCTTAATCTAGGAAATATCCTATCTATCTTAGGATCATATGAATGCAAGTCACTTGATTTGGACCTAGTCATGCACAGTGCAACTCATAAGGGACAAAAACACAGAAATCATAGAAATGTCAGACAGCTACTCTATCAGGACACTATTCACAATATCTGCTGAAATGAAACAGAAAATGGAAAACTGCCCTAAACAATTTTAGAAAAATTTAAAAACACCACAGTAAATATCTATGAATCATGCTTGACTTTTGTGATTTTTTTGGTTATTTTTAAAATCATGAAAACACAAAATAAATTCAAAAGTGGTCTAGATCATCGAATTTGGCAATTTGAACCCCTCCTGACCGTGTTCATCCTTCACATTCTGGGAAAGTTTCAGCCCATTCTGAGATAGTTTGCTGTGAAATGACCAGACTGCCCCTGCACAAATTGTTAAAACGGTGTTAAAACTTCTACTTAGAGGTCAAATTTGCCAATTTTAACCCACACCAAACCCTTAAAGTGGTTACTTTTACTTAGAATGGGGGATAAACTTTGGATACCAAGTTTCGAAGCAAAACTCCACAGGACCGAAAAATTCTGGACAACAAATTGCACAACAAACACAACTACACTATACAAATTCTCTCCCTACTACTCCTCTATTTTTGCTCTGTCTTTTTTACAGCACACATGAAACTACATCATCCACACTTCATAATGAACAAGAACAATCATGCAATTATGTAACAAAGTGTGGTTGTGCAGCAAAATGTAAATATACAGTGAAAGTAACTTTTTTATATATATATATATTACTACTACTATGAACTAATTGCAGTGAATTAAAGCTAGCACACAATGAACCGTGTCCCCGGCAACGGCGCCAATTTTGATAAGTGTTTGTCGTGTCGCTTCAAAACAATTAAACTACACTAATTCTGTAGCACAAGATTAACCTAGGTTGACTCAAAGACACTATCAATATGGTTATATCTTCAATTCACTACTAACAGTAAAGGGGATTTTTGTCGAACAGTTTGCAGGCGCGAAGTAAAAATTGCAAAAACACAAACTACGATTAAAGATTAATGCAGAAACTATTAGAATTGATAGCAAGTAATGTAAAATAGAATAAAGAGCATCAATCCAATTCACCAAACCAAGCTATTCGAATCATCACCGTTCTTAGAAATTTATCCTATTGTGAAAGTTCATTCAATTTCATTAGAAGCAGTTTAATCGAATTAACCCCTAAATTAATTGAAAGCATAACCCTAATTGAAATATCATCCAATTAATCTGTAATTTATATTTGAAATTAGGAAATGAATCCATAACCTAATCCACTTTTAATCCTAAACACATTCATAATCATGAAAACAGAATAGCAATTGAAGAAGAAAGTGAACATTCACACAGAATTCAAAATACCAAACCAGAACTCAAATTCTTCTCTTGCTTGGGTTGGATACTTGGATTGTTGATTATTTAGCCTTCCATGATCATCATCAATGAAAGCCCCATTAAATAAGTGCACTAAAATGGAAGAAGGGAAAATGAAAATGAAGAACAAGGAAGAATAGTTGAGAGAAAATAAGAGAAAGAGTTTTGATTCTAAAAACTTAAAAAGAGAAATGTAAAACTTTTTTTTTTTTTTTGCAAAATGAAATGTAAGTCTTAATTCCACCTAATGTCACTAATATATAGTGACTAAATCTAAAGAAGAGAATAGGCCATGAGCAATCCATCAATTCTAATTATTTATGCTATTTACACCAATAAAAGTCCAACTTACAGCCTAAAATACAAGTGCAGTGGTTCTGACTTCAAAGCCCTTAATGACCCTCTAAATGACAGAATTGGGCTCGGCTTATTTCTGGAAAACTTGTAGATCTTTTCGTTATCTTTCTAATATGTTGCTAGCATATATTAGTTTTTAGGGTTAATTCATTAATAATTCATTTAATAATTAGTAATATAGGCTAGAATTAGTTAAGTTTATTTATTTATTTGTTATTATCTCATTTTATTACTATTTTGTTATTTCAGAGTCAAACAGAGAAGAAAAGAAGCAAAAAGAAGTAATATGGCTTTTCGAAGACACCACGCTATCAGCGTGAGATTCACACTATCCACATCAAGTATCCAGGAAGACACTTAGCCTCGAACAGTTCACGCTATCCGCGCCACATATCGCGCGGGTCGCGTCAACATGCAAAGACCAAGCCTTCAATTCAAACATCCCACGCGGATCGCATGGGACATCACGCGAGTAGTGCCAGACTCCAAAATCAGCCTGTCAACTCGAACATGCCACGCGATTAGCATGGGATTTCGTGCGATCAGCGCCATAGTTACGCTATTTCCTTAATTAGATGATTCTGCATTGATTTAACTTTGGAAAAAGGGCTTTCTTACCCGAATTAAGTGAGAAACGTGTGGAAATAATAAAAGGGGCTTCTGAACAGAAAGAGAGGGACTTTTTGCAGAAGAAGACATTCCAGAAACCTTGGAGAAGATTGGATTCATTAGAGAAAATTGCAGAATAGCAATTCTGCTTGTAATTTCTTCTCTTCCTCTAGTAATTCTTCTCTAGGAACATGCTAGTTGTAAGAATAATGTCAGTTCTGAGTATGCTTGGCTAAGTTCTTGTATTGTGGTTAGAGCCAGAACCTATGTGAACTCCTCTTTATCTTGATTGGTCCTAATCAGAATTATCATAATTGCTTTGTCTTATTTTGTTCTTCATTGTATTGTTCTTAATTAGGATTGGCCATTCTATTAAGATTCTTAGGGTTAGGATTCGCAATAGGGATATTGGGATTCTAGTTTCTGAAATGAGTAAAACAACAATTCATACATTACCTAGGGATAGGAATGCATGGTTGCAGAATTTGTAAGATGTATACTCTTAATGCTTGGTTTAATAGGGAATCACTAAGGGATTAGGATTTCTAGTTATACTAAAGGGTTAAATTGCTAAGGGATTAGGATTTAGCTAATTATGTAAAAATACATCAGCTGAGCAATTAGAAATAATTCAATTTAGTAATCAATTCAAGTATAAGAGGTAGGGATCAAAGGGGAATGTGCTTTAATTGCAATTATTTCTCGTCACTGCATCAAAATCAATTTAAATTTAGTTTGCATTCTCGTTAATTTTCTGTTATTTAATTTAAGTTACGTAATTACACAAACTCAACCACTTCTCTCAATTTATTATTTGTCTTCCAATCTCTAAGACATTAAGTTACAATAAAATTGCATTCACTCCCTGTGGAGACAATACTTAATCACTTTATTACTTGAAACGAACGGTACACTTGCCAATTTCACAACACTTTCCAAGGACTACAAGAACTCGCAATTCGGAGTTCTGTAGAGCTCTGTAGGTCCTGTAAAAGGAAGATACATCAAGTGAGCATAAAATCCAAAAATACGCAACAATTAGCAATTAAGCCCACTAACTTGCCTAAGACAAAAACTGAATTAGAATGGGAAAATAAAAGTCCAAGGGAAGTCAAATAAGCTAAGAATGATAGAAAAATATTCAACTAAAGGCACTCCATCACTATGTTAATTGTAGTGCCAATATAAATGTCATGTACTGTGGAAGTGAACCAGGGGGAGGTGTAACTCCCAAAACCCTGAGTTTACTGAGATTGTATCTCACCCCGGTTGGGGATTATATTTTATTGCAGGTGATAGCCAAAGAGCAGAGGACGAAGTCCGAGGTAAGAGACTTGAGTAGGGGTTGTTCGGTGGATCTCAATTAAGATGTCGTGTTGGCCGAGGCTGGGTTGACCACTAATTGAGGATCCCAGATAAGAGGTCGAGGTCGGGTTCAAAGGAGCGGAAATCGGAAGGCGGTCTTGAGCGAGCCTGTTGGCTCAATTTTGTTGTACTTTTTGTAAACCGGTATGGGTTGTACTATGATGTATCTTGCAGAAAATAACCTAGGTGCTGGGATGTATAGCATAATTCCATACACAATGTTTTAGTTGAATTGTATAACGAAAGATGACGTCTTGTTTTTTTTAATGCTTCCGTGTTTACTTCATTACGTTAAGTATTGTTGCGCTTATGACCATATTATAATGTTAATGAACCGGATGCATATGGGGTCGTTACAACAAACATCCAGGAACATTCCACAAGTCGATTTAAAATTTCCTAGCATGATGCATGCTCCTGACTCAACTCTCTACATGCAATGTGGTACCATCCCGGAAATAGGCCAAATCCATGGTTCAAATGATAGCTCTAGTTGACGTTGTGGTCACTCTGTCGTGCAGAGGACTCACCCCCGTGGTGATCAGCCAAACGGGTGTCATAAGGATCTCCCTACAGATGTGGCCCCCCAGTACTTCTCGTACTATTACAGTCAATCATCCTATATCCGTCATGCAAATCAAGTATGTCTCTCATGGGCGCCATCAACGTTTGGCCTAGCAAAGGAACTTCTCGCCCTGGCTAGGATCTCCATACCCTCCCATGTTACATACATACTGCCCCAAACGAGGGTCGCCCCAACACGGACCATAAACAAGTAGGTCTCTCATTGGCGCCATCAACGTATGGCCCAACACAGGAACTTCTTGCCCTAGCTAGGATCTCCATACCCTCCAATGTTATATACATACTGCCCCAAACGAGGGTCGCCCCAACACAGGCCACTGATCCATTGATCGTGGTCCTCGCAAGGTTCACCACTCGGTCCTGTCATCTCACGTATCTATACGTAGCCTCTTACCATGGCTTTATCAAGGTACAAAGCATCTCAAGCCATCAGATAGGTTGACCTCAACGTAATTCACATACGTCATCCACCACACTACATATATATACAACTCGACCAACCCATCTCGACAGCCGACATCATAAGTACATGTATAGACAACTCGGCCAACCCATCTCGGCAGCCGACATCACAAGCACATATGTATACAACTCGGCTAACCTATCTCAGTAGCCGACATCACAAGCACATATATATATAACTCGGCCAACCCATCTCGGCAGCCAACATCACAAACACTTCTGTAAAGTGGTTTGGAAGCTTTTCAACATCAAAATGCCAAACTCCCTGCACATGCACGGGGAGATCTTACGACATCAACTCCCCCTTCCTAGAACCTCACACCAGAACATCATTAACATCAACACAAAAACCAACCACGAACATAAGGCATAACCGATTCCATTCAACAAAACAAACATAGCTTACTGGAAAACAACACAGACATGGGACATCCAACCATCGCCCTGGTCGGACTTTCTGGTCCTCAACCATGCTACCTCAAACTGTTATTAGACATGATAAGCTCCCTTTAACTAACCAGAGGTTCATTTCACAGCTACACGACGTGTTGTACTGTGCTCATGTTCCGATAACGAGGTCCTTCTCGATGTCGGGATAACATGGTAGCGGCGGTGGTTATCATGGGTTGAAGGTGGTACAGAAAGGTTGAGGGAGGAAGGTCTCTGGGTGTGAGTAAACTTTGGAGAAAAGGAGAGAAAACGCTAAGGTTGGAGAAAGGAAGAGTAAGCTTCTGCTGTGCCAGCCTGCTGCTTATAACCACGGCTGACACATCATGTCCACTTAACGTCCACAGCCAACAACCACATTACAGCTGTGTTGACTTACGTCCCATCACCCATCAAGCACGTATCCCAAAACAAAGCACTCAGGACAACAAATAATACAATAAAACATATAATAAAACATTAAATTAATTAACATAATACATACCAATCATTCACTAAGCAACTTGGAGTCCAGGTCGTCACAACTCTCCCACCTTTTTAGTAATTTTGTCCTCGAAATTACCTGATGCAAACAAAGCTGGGTAGGCCTCCCACACCTGGTTCTCTAGCTCCCATGTTGCATCTTCTCCAGATATACCTCCCCAGATTACCTTGACCAAGGGAATTTCTTTTCCTCTTAGATGCTTTGTCCGTCGATCCTCAATCCTCAAGGGTAGTGTTTCATACGTCAGGTTTTCCTTTACTTGGATATCGTCCAATCTGACCACATGAAAAGGATCATGAATGTACTTACGAAGTTGGGACACATAGAATACATTATGGAGATTGGAGAGGGACGGGGGTAAGGCAATTTGGTAGGTGACGAGGCCGACTCTCTTTATAATTTGGAAAGGACCAACAAACCGGGGTTTCAATGCTCAGCCGACCCCAGTCCATGGAGTGACCCTCAAGAATACATGATCACCGACCTCAAACTCTAGATCCTTTCTTCTCCTGTCATGATAGCTCTTTCGCCTACTCTAGATCCTCATCCTATCTTGGATCAACCTGACCTTCTCAATCATCTGTTGTACCACCTCAGGCCCTATCATAAGGCTCTCGTCGGGTTCTAACCAACATAAGGGTGTCCTACACCTTCTACCATACAGGGCTTCGTAGGGAGCCATGCCAATGGTAGAGTAAAAACTGTTGTTGTAGGTGAACTCTATCAGTGGTAGGAAACTATCCCAGCTACCCCCTTGTTTTAGAACACATGCCCTCAAAAAGGTCTTCTAGAGACTAAATAGTTCATTCAGTCTGCCCGTCAGTCTAAGGGTGATAGGCCAAACTCAGCTGAAGCCGGGTCCCTAAGGCCTTGTTCAAACTCTCCCAAAATCTAGAAATGAACCTCAGATCCCGATCAGATACTATGCTAGAGGGCACACCATGCAACAGGATGATCTCGCTAATATACAGGGAGGTCAACTTCTCTAAGGAAAACCGGATGTTGATGGGTATAAAGTGAGCAGACTTAGTCAATCTATCAATAATAACCCAGATAGAATCTAACCCAGCCCGGGTTCTAGGCAAACCCACAACAAAATCCATGGAGATACTATCTCACTTCCATTGGGGTATACTCAAGGGTTGTAACTTACCCGATGGTCTCTGGAGTTCTACCTTAGCTTTCTAACAGACCAGGCACGCGTAAACAAACTCGCTAATATCCCTCTTCATGTTCGGCCACCAAAACATAGTCTTTAGGTCTTGGTACATCGTGGGGCCGTCGGGGTGGATACTTAGGTTACTTCTATGCCCCTCCTCTAGGATCACCTTCCTAAGCCCAGATATGTTGGGGATACAGACCCTTCCTTGAAGTCTCAAAATTCCATCCGACCCCACATGGAAACTACTATCACTCCCCGATGCTATGGCTTCTAGTTGGGTCTTCAGAAAAGGGTCGGACCCCTGCCCTTCTCGGATCTCCTCCAGCAGCCCGCTCAAAATCCGGAGAGCTCCTAGTCTCATGCTATTAGGGGTGAGCTCACATGCTAGACTAAGGTCTCTAAACCACTCCAAAAGCTCTAACTCCGTAACCATCAAGGCGGACACATGAAAAGATTTCCTACTTAAAGCGTCGGCCACCATGTTGGCCTTGCCGAGATGATAACTAAGCTCGAAATCATAATCCTTAAGGAACTCTAACCATCTCCTCTAACGCATGTTCAACTTCTTCTATCTGAACAGATACCTAAGGCTTTTATGGTCACTAAACACCTCAAACTTGGAGACAAAAAGATAATGTCTCCATATCTTAAGGGCAAACACCACGACAACTAACTCCAAGTCATGGGTAGGGTAGTTCCTTTCATGCGTCTTAAGCTGCCTGGAAGCATAGGCCACAACTCGGCTACTCTACATCAACACCCCGCCCAAGCCCGTCATGGCTGCATCAGAATTCACCTCAAAAGAATGCATGTGTTATATGTATATATGTAGAATGCGATTGCTTGTGATGCTAATGATATTGAAATGAGATTATGTTGATGATTATATTAATAAGAGATGATGTTGATGATTATATTAATATGAGATGATATTGATGTTTATGATAATGGTATTGAAATGAATTGATGTTGATATTGATGATGTTATCGTGATGGATGTATGTGGTGTATGTACATGGGGGGTGCAGTGACTTGTTGGATATCCCTGAGAGGGAAGATGATGAGTTTAAGAATTTTAAGCATCCTTGGAGAGGGAAAGGGATTGCTTAGAATTTTTAACTATCAACGATCAGTGCATTGATGGACCCATGTTTCATACTTCATAATTGCATAGAAATAGAATGAAGGCAGTACGTACCTATGGTTTTTCTGAGGATAAAAATGTGGGTACTGGGGGGCATGTCACTCGGTTTGGAACTCCCTTGTGACTCAGGCAGATCACCATGGGGGAAGTGGCCAGTGCATGACAGGGTGTGTAACACTCTAAATTTTATAATAATCTAAGCATTTTTTGAACATGTTTTATATATATTATTAATCAGTAGAATTTTCTGATCTTAAGGATATACAATTTTAGGAGAAATTTGATTGTTTCCCGGACAGCGTTGGTACACGCTGTATAAGTTAGAAATTTCAAACTGAAGCAAAATAAGGTGAGACAGGACTCATATGATAGAGAATAATTTGTAGATTTATTAGAAACTATATAGCTGTGACAGAAAAACCTTAGAATAGAATTTCTATGAATTTTATACGGTAATAACTTTGAAATTTTATTCAGTAAAATTCAAGCAGCAGAAAAATATGGAAAAAATGATAAATAAAATCTGTGGATTTTTCTCTTAATTATAGGAGGTAGACTTATTAAATAAAATGGTTTAGTAATTTTGATGGTCAGAAGTAGAACGGACCAATCAGAATTAAGATAGAGCAGTCTTGTACATAAAGCCTGTGTAGCACTCTGTATAGACTATTTGTGAGCTATTTGTACTGTAACTGAAGTCAGTTTCTGAAAATCTCTAGAGTTCTATTATTCAATATTATCTTTTAGGTAGAAAAGTTCGAATTGAACTTTACTTCTTTCTAGTAAATGCCATATGTGAAGTTATCTTGAAATTGGATTCTTTTTCTTCATAAAAGGTGACATATGTACACAAGGAGAACCACATAATTTTCTCATCTTTAAAGGAAATAACAACATGGTATAGAAGGAGGAAGGGAAGATAAAAATATTCCCCTTGGCTATTGATATGCTTCTAGCATATATTAGTTTTTAGGGTTATTTAGATATATAAATTGTTAATAAATAGTTAAAATAATATAAAAAAATAGTTATGTTACGAATTAATAGAATTTGATAATGTTTTTGTGAATATTTTGTTTTTAGGAACCCAAAGCAAGGAGAAAAGCTGCAAAAGACGCAACATTGGTCATTCGAACATCCCGTGCGATCCGCACGGGAACCACACGATCAGCGCCACAACTTAAAATGCACAATGGATTCGAATCAACCACGTGATCAGCGTGGGAGTGGCGCGATCAACGCCATAAACTCGCTAAGACCTGAATTTTGGTGATTTTGAGCACCTATAAAAGGGAAAAACATCAGGGTTTTTGTCACTCTCGATTTTAGTGAAGAACAGAGCTTCCAAAAGGGGATTAAGCAAGAGAATCAAGGGAGAAAGCTTCTAAGGCAAGATTGGGCTCAATTGGAAGATTGGGAACATCATCCTTGGTTGTAATCTCTCTAATTCTTTGTAAATTTTCTTAGGATGCTATCATTAATGGTGAAACCCAAGGTTAATCTGATTATGAGTAGCTAAACCTTTGTATTGTGGTTGAAAGCAAGAACCTATGTGAACTCCTCTATGTTTTGATTGGTTTCTAATGAGAATTATGATAATTGCTTTGTTCTATTCTGCACTTCATTCTATTCTTCTTAATTTGAACTGGCCATTCTATTAAGTTGCTGAGGGCTTTAATTCACAATAGGGATGTTGGGGTTTTAGTTTCGGAATTGCTTAGAACAACAATTGTTCATTGCCTAGGGATAGGAATGCGTAGTTGCAGCACCATTATGTGGTTCAGCCTATAATACCTTGATGTATGTCTTAATGCTTGGTTTAAGAGGAATTCATTAAGGGATTAGGTCTTCTCATTTTACCAAAGGGCTAAATTACCTAAGGAATCAGGAATTAGTTTAATTGTATGGAAATACATCAGCTGAGTAATTAGAAATAATTCAAGTTAACAAATCCAATCAAACATAGGTGGTGGGGATCATAGGGGATTGTGATTAACCACAATTGTTCCAAAAATACTGCACTTGAACCATTTAAACCTTGCTTTGTTTTCAGTAATTCTGCATTTATTTTCCTTGCATAATCACAACACAATACAAAATCAATTTCTCAGAAGGTTATTGTGCTTCTTCCAATTTCTAAGCATTGAATTACGATAAATTGTCATCAATCCCTGAGGAGACGATACTTTACTTATACACTTTATTACTTGATAACGATCGGTACACTTGCCGTAGTTCATATATATATATAAACACACACACGATCATAACCACATCAAGTTTTTGGCGCCGTTGTCAGGGATTGA
>QARZ01040730.1:0-10132 GCA_013407115.1 Glycine latifolia | reverse complement strand
TTATTTTATTCAAACTATGTTTATCATAAACTTACCCTATTTTGTGTATGTGGTTGACACCTGTGATGACCCCAAATTCATTTGGGCGAGTAGAAAAGCAGGAAAGTCTAGAAGAATTATAAAGGAAAGATGATGAAGATATGTTGATGATTTGTAATAAGTTAAATTCTTTGTATTTCATGATGGCTTGTACTTGGACTGTAATGATGGACTGTGCGATATTCTGGACTGTTTTGATGAATTGTAATTGTATGAAGCGTAGTGAGAAAGAATTCGCTTATTTGAAGCAATAAGAAAAAGAAATTTTCATGAAATTTATAACTAAACTCATTTTAATACATAAGGGATATGAGATTTTATCTAAAATCAATCAACCACGAGAGAGAGTAAAGAGAGGCGTTACAATTGTTTTCTTGTTAATCATTGTCATCTTGTATTTGTTAATCTTGCATAATAAACTCACCCTTGCAATTTTGTACCGAGTGATTGGTACCTGTGATGATCGCGAACCTTCGTTCGTAGGAGCAGATGAGCAACAGTAGTTGACGTTGAAGGGAAATCATTTTTGTTGGAGCCGCTAAGCCACCATGATAACGTTTGAATTCATTTTGGAAAAGAGTTGTGTTTTGTTTCTTAGTTGGTTCCTTGACTCTTTTTGGTTGGGCATGTAAATTCTAGAATTAGATACATGTAAAAACTAAACTATGTTTTGCCATGTCAATGACATATAATGGTTCAATTTATATATATGTATATTTATTTATTTACGCATTTGTGCGTTGTCTGGTGAGTGTAGTATTGTGAAAAATTTATTCTCATTTTCATAATCAAATTAATGGAGTTTTCATTAAAAATTGAAATTACACGTTTAGAGTAGTGATATCATAGCGACGAGGTGGGTCGTTACAAAATGTGTTTTTTTTCTTTCTTGAAGACCCACTTGAATCTATTTACCTTTAGGTATAGATCCACAAGCTTCCAACTTTGATTTTATCCAAGGACTCCATTTCTTTATTCATAGCTTGCAACCAATACCTACTTTTCTTGTTCTCCATAGAATCCCTAAAGCTCCTCAAATTTGAGTCTTTTTTTTTCTTTAGCCACATTAAGAACATAGCCAATAAGGTATGCATAACCAAATCTCTTGGTAGGTTTTATCGTCCTTTTTTCCCTATCCATGTTCAGAAGATAATCAGAGTCTATTCTGGTTCGATTTGTTCTTCCCGAGACTTTTATTGGTAGTTGACCTACTTCATCTTATGCTTTGTCTGATCTCTTAAGATGATCATTTCTAAAATCACAAATAGGAGACTCCATCTCAAACTAATCTTTTTCCTTACTTCTTTCAAGGTTTTTGCGCATAATACTCATTCTAGTCTCATCAAATGTGACATCCCTGCTTATAAAGCATATTGTCTCTTGAGGGTTCAACTTCCAAAACTTGTCACCTTTTACTCTATTTGTGTACCCAATAAAGATACTTTTCATAGCTTGAGCCTTCAATTTTTACACCCCAAAGTTAGAATAGTTTACTGGTTTCCTGCTCCAAACTTTTGTATATGTTAAAGCACAAAATCATTATTTTCGAATAACTTTTCAACGTCATACTTGATACCACGGTACAACCTCTTGTTTTTTTTTCTATCTTTTCTTCACTACTAAAAAAATCACTTTTTACGACGTTGATTTAATGTCAGTTGATTAAAAACTGTCTTAGAAAGAAACACAGTGACATTTTTGTAAATACATACAATCATTATACGATGGTTTTACGAAAACCATATTAGAAACTACCATTCTAAGACGGATTTTGCAAAACTATCTTAGAATGGTTTTTTAGTTTTGTAAAAATCGTCATAAAAGGTTTTCCGCTATTTTTAACACTTGGTGTCTCCCTCTACTCTCGGACGCTTTGTATTCTCACTTTCCCTTTCACTCTCTGACTCCCCCTCTAGGGTATCAAAGAAGTTCGAGAGTGCATGAAAACACTATGAACAACACACAAGAACCAAGAGGGGTGGGGTGAATTGGTTGATCTTGGAAAATTAAAAATTCTTTAAATAATCAAAGTAATCAATATCGTATCACAAACAATCCAATAATGCTCCAACCAATCAAACACCACTACTCAAGAATGCAATTAACAAAACTTTTAACTTGTTGAATAAGAAATGTTGCACCAAATAATGACAAATTATAACAACAAGAAAAGATTAGAAAGAAGTAGTCAATACAAGGATTTATAATGGTTCACTTCTCAACCTTGAGAACTTACATCCAGTTCTTCCAACCACAAAGGTTAGAGTTCCACTAATAACAAATTGTTCTTACAAGCTTTTTACACAATCACTCTTAATCACGCCTAGATTAAGAACGAGACTTCTAACACACTTAGAATCTCTGTGATCAAGGCATAGAGAACACCTTTCCCTACTCTTACCCCTAGGAACACCTATCCAAGTAAAGCCTTAATAAACCTGTTGCTATTAATACACAAAAAACTCAAAAGAATTCACAACAAAGTGTAAAGAAAGAATCCACCTGATGATCCAGTAATTGATCTATGCAAATGAATTACCAGACTTGAATTAAAAGGTGGAAGAAGCTACTTCAGACCTTTCTATACAAAAATTCTTTTGAAAGCTTGCCCAAGAAGAAACCCTCATTTGAAATCTTTGAATCTTGAGGATTTGTGGGACTTAACAGTTTTTAGGACTTGAAATATTTTCTTACTTTAGAAAGCTAATGAAAATACTTTGTAATTTCGTTGTTATTTTTCAAAACACCCAAGAGCTATTTATAGTAATCGATTGTTCACTCGTTTAATCGATTAAAGTGTTCTTGAACTTTCTAGAAAAGATTTATGAGCAATGTAATCAATTAATTTTCAATAATTTGCAATGTAACCGATTATCACAGCCAGTATTAGTGTCAAATACGCACCAAATAATCGATTACAGTAATATCATAATTGATTATCACAAGATAATTTTTTTGTGCCTTCGTGAAGTGTAATTGATTACCATACTCTTGTAATCAATTAAAGTGTTCTTGAAAGCTTAAGTAATAGATTACCATTAGCTGGTAATCGATTAAAGCAAAGAAAACTTGTTTTTCCAAAAACTTAAACATTGAACACTTTGACTTTTACGCAATCATGAAAACTCTTTGTTTTAGAAAAGATTTTTCACAACACTTATGCTTTTATGAAAACATGAATGCAAAAACCATGTATGAGCTTTATGCAATGGATCATAGGAAGTTTCATCTTATACACAAATTACAACTATCAATCAAATTGATTTGGCATGTAAAAAAGCCTAAATACTTTGTGGACTTTGAGACTCAGCTCTTGATCCTCTTAAGTTCCCCCTAACTCTAACAGTGCACTCCCTACACTATGGGGCTCTCTCGCCGCCATCGCCATCGTCGGAGGCCAGGTCACACCTCTTATCCCTCTCTCTTTTACTCTATTCTCTTTTCATCTCACAATCAGCACTGCAATTTTCTCGGTGACCAAGCTCAAACTACTTCAATTTATTTTTTGAGGTTTCATCTTTTCACCATTTCAGACAAAAAATTGTGTTTTTTAAGTTACCTGTAAGATTGTAAATTTTATCTGCTCCCAAATTTGTTCCCTCTCAAATAAAGTTAACATTTACCCCTTTTAAAAAAATTCAATTTTTTTGTGATTTTTTCGGGTGATTGATTTTGGGGTATGTTAGTTTTTTCTTTGATTTGCATAAAATGGAGGAAAAAGAGAATTTTGGTGTTCTGGTGGGTGATGAGGCCCCAGAGAGCTTCCATGTGGCTCCTAAAATTGAGAACAACTTGGACTTTTCAAGGGTCACCATGTCAGTGCCGGCAAATGATTCTAGGATAGCACCATCAAGAGAATCCAACGGTCCATGTGCCACCGTGGCCAACCCACGATGATCCAACAGCCGAGATGTACTTCGTGATTGAGTAATTTTAATTTAATATTTTTCTATTCTTCTTAGCTTATTTGACTTCTGTTGGACTTTTATTTTTCCATTCTAATTCAGTTTTTACCTTAGGCAAACAAGTGGATTTAATTGATAATTGTTGCTTATTTTCGGAGTTTTTGCTTACTTGACCTATCTTCCTTGTGCAGGACCTAAAGAGCTCTACGGAACTCCAAATGGCTCATATGAGTAGTCCCTAGAAAGATAAGGAAAAGATCTACAAGTTTTTCAGAGATAAGCCAAGGCCAATTCTGTCATTTTGAGGGTCATTTTAGGCTTGGAAGTCAAAAACACTGCACTTGAATTTTGGGCTGCGAAATTGGTGTAATTAATAATTAGTTAAGTTAGTTGGGCTTCATTATGGCTCATCCTTTTCTACTGACTCAGTGACTATATTTTAGTGATTTTAGTTATTTGGATGGAGATACTTTATTTGATTAGTCATTCTTCCATTTTTCATCTTTCTCACTTTTGTGCATTGTTAGGATCCATTGATGATGATCATGGAAGGCTAAACAATCAATCAATCCAAGGATCCAAGCCCAAGCAAGGATAATTTGAGTTCTGGTTTGGTATTTCAAATTCTGTGTGAATGTTCACTTTCTTCTTTAATCCTCTATTCGATTTTCATGATTATGAATGTGTTTAGGATTGAAAACGGATTAGGTTATGGATTCATTTCCTAATTTTGAATTTTAATCACAAATTATTTGGATGATATTTCAATTAGGTTTGTGGTTTCAATTAATTTAGGGGTTAATTCGATTGAATTGCTTGGTTTGGTGAATTGGATTAATGCTTTTTAATCTGTTTTAGAATACATTTTATCAATTTTGTTAGTTTCTATTTTGTTACATTTTTCTGCAATTTTTATTCACGCATGCAAACTGTTTGATAAAAATCTCCCTATTATTTACTAGTGAATTGAAGTTGGAACCATATTGATTGTGTCTATGAGTCGACCTAGGTTAATCCTGTGCTACAGAATTAGCGTAATTTAATTGTCACTACTACAAGGGACCTATTCTTCTACGGTTCTAAGCGCATTACAACGACGGTCATACGACTGTCGTAGATATAGATGTTGTTGAAAAGATACATATTTTAACTATGGTCAAGGGACCGTCTTTGAAAATGACATTTCAACTACAGTTATGATACCAACCGCGTTTGAATACTGCCACATCAACTACGGTTCAGTTGATGAAACCGTCTTTCTTTGATTAACCGATTTTCATAAAAAAAAAAATTTCATCTATTCTACTACGGTTGTTGTTGCTAACCGTAGTGGATTAAAATTATTCAAACACAGTTACTTGGGAAACTGACTTTGATTAGCAGTTATTCAAACACGGTTACAAGCAGAATCGACTTTGATTAAGAGCTATTCAAACACGGTTTGCTTAGAGGAACCATAGTAGAAATGTTTTTTTTTCATATTTTAGTATATATTTGAAACTTTTTATATATTATGTATATTATATATATATATATTAAATATTATTATTAAATTAAATTTAGAGACAATAAAATGATTAGATTCAACAAATTATTGGGTTAAAAAAAATATATCAAGACATTAAAATGTTGCTTTCCATATGTCTTTACAAATCCAAATTTCCAAAACCAAACCAAACCATATGAGGTTGTAACTGGTAAAGGCTAATAATGACAAGGCCACACTACAAGCAAAGCAATTAAATCCTGATGCACTCAACAATTTTCCTTGAATTCTCCTACAAAATAGAATATAGGTTAATGTTTTTTGGTCGATGAAAATTACTATTTTTTTAGCAACTAAGATAAATATATATATATATATATATATATATATATATCACTACTACAAATGTAGGCTTTTACGACGGCATTTTAAAGACGGTTCCATCAAACCCGTCATCGAAATGTGTGCGGTGGCATTTTCGTAATAAATGGGAACTTTTCAAAGTCGATTCTTTAATAATCGTAGTCGAATAAGCTAATCAAAGTCAGGTTAGAAGCAAACCGTAGTGGTTATCAAGCTAAACGTAGATGGTCCACTAAAACCGTAGTCGAATAGAACAAAACGACGCTGTTTTAGATCTTGGACCGGGTTTTGCAATTTCCCCAGCCATTACCTCCTGCCATACCTTGTGCAACAGCCCTAGCCTCCATTACACTACAAAAAAAAACCCTATTCTCACGGCCATTTTCCCACCTTCACTTCCGTCGGAGAATCTTGAGATTTGTTGGTCCCCCCTTACGAAATTGTACTAGCGTTCTCACATCGTGCTCACTGACGAACTGTGCGACTACGGTGTCTTCGCGGTCCAGGCTCTGTCATGGCAACGACTTCCTCCATCACAGGTATGTGTTACCCTTTTTCACTCGAACTCGTCCTGGTTGAGTTATGCCCCAGGAACCTGGCTTGCATTGTTTGTTATTGGTGGTTCTGTGTTTAGTTACTAAGCTTAGTTGTAAATGGTTAGCTGTGCAAGAGGGTATCTCTCTCCTTGCACAACAATTTTTCATTCCTTTCTCACTCTCTTCACTTCGTGCTCGACTGAAGCGTTCCCTTTGCATTCGCATTCACATTCTAGGGTTCACTCCTCACATTCTCTCATTCTCAGTGTCTCGCATTCTGGAGTTCAGTCCATGCATTCTTTCTGCACTCTCACATACAAAATCGCATCCATTCAAGGTAATTTTTAAATCCTATTTTTCGATTCTCCAATATTTTTCCCACTTTGTTTTTTCTTCATTTATTGGATTTTAGTTCATATTTTTTGTTACTCTGCTTCTATGAAAGGTTGTTCTCCTGCTGAGTGTATCGTGAAGCTTCAAGATTGGGAAAAGGTAAGAGAACTCAGGTTGTGAATTGAAGTTTATCTCAGAAATGAAAAATGTAACTACTGAGATATGTGAATTGGACGTCCTATAAAGCTATAATGTGTGCAAGTTGGCAATTTTAATCATTCATGTATATTACTTTTACAAAATCTCACCGACAAAAAAATTGATTTGTAGAGTTATGTTGTTGGAACTCAAAATTCATGAAACCTACTTGCAGAGGTTCTTCCCCTTAGGGAACTTTATCAACCTTCAATTGTGCTCATTGTGGTTTCTTTGTTAATTTCTAATGCCATCATCATCCTATTATTTGGGCTTGCCATTCTTCTTCTGTGTAATGCAATCTTTGTCATGATAATGCAGGGCTTCATTACAAACAATGAGAGAGCTTTAGTGGAGCTATTTGGGGATAAGGAGAATAATCATAAAGCTATTGCATGTTTAAACGTGATGGCTATTTGGTTGCTTTGCTTTGTCTCTGGTTTTCTGTGTCTGATTTATAGGACTTGATGAGGGTTGTGCCTTTTCTTTTTGTTTCTTTTAGTTTTTTATTTTTTTTTGCTTTCTCTTTGAAGTTTAATTTTTTTTTTGTTTTTTTTTTTGAAGAATTGTTATTAGAAAGCAGCTTCAGCTTGCAGATCGCTTTGTTTCAAAATTTTAGCTTGATGGTTCAAGATCATACATAGTGAATCTTCTCTAGTTATATATTTCTCATCATGGTTCAATTTCAGTTTATGGTTTAGTTTAATGATTAGTCATATTTATATTAATAATCTAAAAACACTCCTTTTTTATTTATTCAAAATCTAAACTGTGGTATATGGTTTTTCTATATTATAATATTGTGATTATAATTTCCTTTCCCCCTTAAGGTTTTAGAAGTGTGATTATTAAAAAAAAAGGTATATATAGTTACAACCTTTCTCATGTTTGTCGTTTCTGGAGTTGCCACCGATAACAGAGCGGTAATCTTTCTTGTTCTTGTTCAAAAGAAAAAAACTTGCTAGTTTGGTGATTGTTTGGCCTTAATTTCTGTCTAACATTTTGAATTTTGCAAACAGGAGTTGGCATATCTTCTTGCCAAACACTTTAGGCTTTCCACATAAAAAAAATGCCACTTAAATTGAATAACTATAAACTTATAATGAAAAAGATATTTATCTTGTGGAATTGTCGTGCATGTTTATATAGAAGTTTTTATTTACATAATATGGGGTACATGTGACCTAAATAAGGTTATATAGTAACTAACTTAGTCCTGATTATTCGATGACAATAAATACTTGTGAAAAATAGTTAACTATCACTCTAATTCTTATATTCTTATGCCAAACTTCTAATTGCAGTGTTCTTAATGAATATTATTTCAATTTAATGGTTTTAATGGAAGAAGTACATTGGAAATATTCCAGCAGCCAAGCAAAGGTCTTAGGAACATATCAATTGCAGGAGCATTTGTTGTGATACTGTACAAGGGCCCACACATCTTTAAGAGACATTGGTCATTTTAAATATTACATATATTAGGTTGGGTTAATTACTTCCTACTCTATTTTCAATATCTTTAAAATAAGTCATTCTTTTCTTTCTACATTTGGAGTTTTTTCTTGCAATAAATTTACCATATGTGATTTTAATTTAATTTTTAACCCAATAATTTGTTGAATCTAATCATAATTAGTTTATTGATTTTAATTATATATTAATTTATATATATGAAAAAAAAAACAACACATTACAAAGACGGTTGGTACCTAGCCCGTCATTGATTATTGTATTTCTACTACGGTTTTGGATGCCCACCGTTGTAGATTAGTTAATCAAAGACGGTTCCTATTACAGAACCGTAGTAGAATAGGCGATTTTTTTTTTTTTGAAAAACGCTTAATCAAAGACGGTTCCTATTACAGAACCCTAGTAGAATAGACTATTTTTTTTTTTTGAAAAATGTTGAATCAAAGACGGTTCTTATTACAGAATCGTAGTGGATATAGACGATTTTTTTTTTTTTTTGAAAAACGCTTAATCAAAGACGGTTCATTCAAAGCAACCGTAGTGGATTAGACACTAATCAAAGTCGGTTAGCCTGCAGAACCGTAGTAGAATAGGTGAATTTTTTTTTTTTTTGAAAATCGATTAATCAAAGACGGTTCATTCAATGCAACTGTAGTGGAAATAAGCTTTTTCAAAGTCGGTCTCTTGACCGCAGTGAAAATATGCACTTTTCAGTGACGTCTATATCTACTACGGTCGTACGACCATCGTTGTAATGTGCCCAGAACCGTAGTAGAAAGCCTGTTTTGTAGTATTGTATATATATTCGTTCTTTGAAAAAAAAATACTACATGATATGCAATATGGTGTACAGTTATTTATATTACCCCATCTGTAAATCTAAAACATTTTTGAACTAATTTACATTTATTAAAAAAGTTTATTCTCCTAAAAAAAGTTTATTATTTTTATTTATTTAAATCACATGTATTTTTATATTAGAGAAAAAAAAAGGTGGGGTGTTGTGGTATGAGTTGAGGAAGTGAAGAGGTGAAGAGGCCAAAAATTATGTTCCTATACACTTATCACGTAAAATGAAATTAATATTTTGGTACTGCTAAAAAAATTAATATGGCATAGTATTGTTTAAGTTTAACTTCTTTTAGAAATCATTTAATGTCTACCAATAGGCTGACTCCAATAGGTATTTTGTTAGATGAAAAGTTAACGAAAATAATTAGAAAGCAATTATTAAACAAAGGTTTTAATGATTATGCATTAATGATAATATAAATTAATTTTATACTATCATTCAATTATAAATTCATTTTATATGATTTTTAATATAATTATAATAAAAATTAATAAATTTATCTTATATAATAATATGTAATTAGAGTTATTTTGAATTTTTAGTACATATTTTTTTCTCTCTCTTAAATAAAACTTTATCCTTAATTCAAATAAGTCTATTAACATTTGCTTAAATAACTCACTAAAAGAGAACTAAGGCAATGTCTCATTCTTGTCTTGCCAATCAGATTTTGCCACATCATCTAATGAGTTTGGGTCATGTTAAATTACTTTAACACTGTATTTAGGTACGTTCAAATAGGAAATAAATTTGAATAAGAAAAGAGAAAGCATGAGTAAGTGTATAGACTTCCATAGGTTGGTATCAGAGAAATAAATTATAAAGTTTCTTTTTTAAAAAAATGAGAGTCTCATTCTGATATGCGATGAAATGAGAATTAAGTAAAAAAAATTATCATGTTTGTACAAATCAATTTACATAATTTGTTCCAATAAAGACAAGAACCAAA
>QARZ01040728.1:0-19832 GCA_013407115.1 Glycine latifolia | reverse complement strand
ACATTCTTGTTTCTGCTACTCCCATCTTAACATAAGCCATGATTGGCAACATAAAATATGATTGGTGGTATACTAGTGTTATTATCCTTTAAAAGTAAAGTTGCAGACTATCTGACTTGCAGAGTGATAGTTTCCTCTTCCAGTGCCTTTCTGCATATTGATATGTTTCCCTCTCTCATTCATTTCAAACTTATAGAATTTCCTGATTTGCTAATTTCTGGGATTGAAATGCTAGTTGCTCATTGATTTATGTTTTTTATGACAAAAGATTTTTCATTTGTTCTTGTTGTTTACCATTGTTATTTCTAAATTCTATATATTAACATTACTTTCTCTGCAAAAAGCAGAGATTGTGTGGAGCCCCTGGAATGACAATGGACTGGCAAAGTGCACCTGCAAGTCCTAGTTCGTTCACTGTTAAGAGAATCTTGCGCTTGGAAATTCCAGTAGATACATATCCCAATGTAAGCTTTTATACCAATATCTCTTATATAAGTCATATTTGATAACTTAATCAGACAGCTATTTTTCAACTTTTCTGGAACCGAAAGCTCCATCAACTATAAGTAATAAAACTATGTTGCTCTTTATTGCATCAGTTCAATTTTGTTGGGAGACTTCTGGGGCCTAGAGGAAATTCTTTGAAACGGGTTGAAGCTACAACTGGTTGTCGTGTGTATATTAGAGGAAAAGGGTCGATAAAGGATCCAGACAAGGTAATGAAGACAACCATAATTTTCCAGGTCTTATTTGCAAATTGCCTAAAATTTATGGTGCATCCATGAATGATCTGTATACTCATTCACACTTTTATCAACTGAGACTATTATTGATTTTTCAATTTGAAGGAAGAGAAATTACGAGGAAGACCAGGCTATGAACATCTCAATGAACCACTGCACATTTTGATTGAGGCTGATTTACCTGCTAATGTTGTTGACATAAGGCTCAGGCAGGCTCAGGAAATTATTGAAGAACTGCTCAAGCCTGTGGTATGCTCATTCACCCTATATCTTTCTCTGTTATGCAGGCAGGGTGTACTAGCTGCTGTTCAAATTCACTTTTCTGAACAGAGAACATAAAGAGGCAATTCAATATAAAAATGCATCTTATCTTTACTGTTCTTAACTTGTAATTTAGATAGTTATTATCTTTGGATATGCCACCATTTACTTGTTTGAAGTGATGAAAAGCAGTATACATGCCTGAGTAAAGTAGATGATTAGGTAACAATTGATCTATGAAGCCTACATATTTAATACAACACAAGTACAATACATTATGGATACGGGGATATGGGAAATTCATAAGAATTCAATATAGGTTGTGGCTTAGATAGACTAATGTAAATTTAAAAAAAAAAAATGATTTTACATTAGACAAAATGTATTTGTAAAGAGATATTGATCACTTCCCATTCATGCATAACATATTTGTAGATTATCACAATTTGTAAAAAGATGGTTTGTGATCTTAACAAAAAACTGTAGCTACATATCTTTCCGCTGTCTATGTCAAAGTTTCCTTCCTTTGTAAACAAGGACTACAACAACAGAATTTTATGCCACTAGGTGAGGTCGGCTACATGGATCATACGACATCATTAAGCTTAGTCAAAGACTGAGTGATCCATGTGTTTTATTGGCAAGTTTTATGTTGGTTGCCAAAACCCTCCACCTTAATCCAGACTTGTGACTGGCTATGAGACCATAGGCGGAGTTTCTTTCCACCTGGATATTTTTTTTCAGAAGTGTGCCTTGCACTTCGCAAGAGTCAAATTCATGTGGTTGACTTAATAGGATTCTGTTGAAAAATTGATTATTTGCATCTTGCCTTTCGTTGTTTCCTAAAGTATTCCTATTTAAATTAATCTAAACTCTAAAGGACACTCTCCACATGTGGAAAACATCTTAAAATACTGTACAAATTAATCATTTCACTAGTTCTAACTTTGTACATCAATGTTTTTCTCTGCACACCCCATTTTATTTATCCATGAAAGTCAATAACAAGGAAATTTTCCATAAGCTAACCAATTTTCTGATTCATCTCAGTATATAATTTTTCTTTTTGTGTTGGATTCAACATTTGATATGCAGGATGAGTCACAGGACTACATCAAGAGGCAGCAATTGCGTGAACTTGCTTTGCTGAATTCAAATTTCAGAGAAGAGAGTCCCGGACCAAGTGGTAGTGTGTCCCCATTCAACTCTAGTAGAATGAAACGTGCAAAGACACGTCGCTGAAAGTTGTTCTTGATTGATGGTGTAGATGATGAGTATTGTGGTCCTCCAGCTATTGATTGCTGGGAATATCTTCCAGTACATGATGTCTCATTCAATGCAAGCTATAAAAGAATAGGCTAACAATTCTTGCTGGTTAGCACTCTGGTGGTTTTTCCTTCCCCTTTGTCCCTACCTTTTTCTTCTTGAACAGACAGGAGACAAAGCTGGAAGGAAGAATTTTTAAAAGAGAAAAAAATTATATAGTTGGGGTATTGAGAATAGGTTTGTTCAAACCCTTTTTTTTCTTCCCCTTGCAAACTTAATACATTCATTGGATTTATTCATGCGTCAGTTACTTTATGAGAAGTGTGGAATATATACATGTGATGGTTGGTGGTGAAGTTTTAGGTCCCAAGACAATGCCGTGTTTATTGGCATGTGACATTGTCAAAGTCCCATGGTATTTTAATATTTATTATAAGTTAGCATAGGGTGGATTCTTTTTAGTTGTTTGTCACAGGCATTTGTATTCTCTTCGGAGGACTATGCACTGTAGTTGGAATGATGCATGTCAGATAAACTTCTTACCATGTACCATTGAAGAACAAATGTGGTATTTGTTTATATAGAATGGTACATATAAATCCTATGCAAATTGTTTGATTTTTGCCACCCTATTGAATGGAGATGGACAGGGATATATATTTTTTTGTTCCTTTTTATTGTTTTGTTAAAACTTTAGTAACATTAAACAGAAGTCACAGGCTCACATCACAATAGGGCCTGAAAATGGATACTGGATTGACCTACTAAGAAATGTGTGGATTTTGCACATCCTTTGAAGCTCAACTGAGGGATATTTTGAAGGGACTGAAACTTCACTTGGAGCATTAATGTCTGCCAAGTTGAGATGCTTAACATAACTTCTGGTGCTAATCATATGGTCACTGGAACATATTTAAAGTTAGCTAGCCCCGGATATAATGGGAGGTAGGTAATGCTTTATGCTTAAACATGCATTAAACCTTTTTCTTGTCTTCATCTTGGACTTTTGCATCGTTTTCATCAAATGATAAGCCAACACAAATTTATCTCTAAATAAAGCAACAAAAAAGAAAATGAGATATGTTACATGT
Organism: Glycine latifolia; assembly: GCA_013407115.1. Classification (NCBI taxonomy): domain Eukaryota; kingdom Viridiplantae; phylum Streptophyta; class Magnoliopsida; order Fabales; family Fabaceae; genus Glycine; species Glycine latifolia. The sequence goes on along the minus strand of QARZ01040728.1, from coordinate 16,471 downwards.
TCCAACGATTCTTACAATAATTTATACAATATTATTTTGTGTCTATCTCTTTCTACCATGTTATTTATTATATTTCAAAATTTTCTCTCTTCTCATTTTTCTCTCTTTCTTTCTGTTGTAAGATTTGTTGTACAAATTGTTGGACAAGTATAATTTCTCAAAGAAAATAATATTTATACAAAATACTTTAACATTACATTAACTACTTAAATACTATTTATTCTCTATTCAAGTTTCATTCATAATATATAGGACGCAACACCAAAGCTTGAATTGAAGTGATATCAAATATATACTCAAATCTCTATATTTTTTAAGTCACTTGAGGAATGATGAATGAATGCCTTTTATGACTATTCGCAACTCGCAAGTCAGAGTGATATTGTGACAAAAAGCACGAGGGAATACTTATTAAAAGGTTTACCACATTTTTTTAACACATTTTATTATTTGATAAAACTTAGGCGTTTCATTATATAATAAATAGGAATTATTAAATAAAGGGTGATACTAACATTATTTAATGGATTTTACATGATTTTTTTTTTGCATAAGTTTAGCTTAATAATAAAACTTTTTTTAATAGCAACTTATATTAGCAGAATTTGTGGGTCAAGGAATTGTATTTATTTTATGAAAGAATTGTCTTTTTATTTGTTATTTTCTTCTTACGGTAGTGATATTTGTGGGTCTAATTCCAAATCTAAAATATAGTTAATTTGTGTTTGGTTATAAATTATAAAAATATTTTTTAAATAAAATTGTTTTTAAACTTATTTAGATGCGGCAATCTAGAATTTTTTTTATAAAATTACTCCCGCATCTCAAGAGATGAACATGATAAAAAATATAATAAGTAGTAATATTCGTCATTTCAAATTTTTTAAGAGGATAATTATGTACAAATAATAGGCTCTGTTTTTTCCTATCTCATTTCTCTCTCTGTTACCACGTCTGATTATTTAGAAAAGTAGGTACACAAAATTTCTATATAAATAAAAAAAGCAGAATATTGCTTCTTTTCCTATTGTAATTGTAGAAAATAAAAATTCCAAACACCTTACAATTTTTTATGAGTGTTTTTTTCATTAAAAAAGTAACACTTCTAAGAAATAAGGCTTGAATATATTTTATCCCTCAAATATTAATCACTTTGTTTTTGGTCTCTTATATTTAAAATTATTTTTTATAGTCCATCAATTTTTAAAAAATGTTCTTTTTAATCACTTTTCATAAAAAAAATTAACATACCAGTCACACCAAAATCAATTTAAGATTTTTTTATGGAGAGACAAAATATTTTTTTTTTAATTGAGGGACTGAAAAAAATTTAAATTTGGGAAATAAAAAGTAAAATTGATGGGAATTTGAGAAACTAAAACATATTTAACCCAAATTTAAACAAATGCACTAGTAGTCATTCCTAATGTTCATAAACTAGAGGAAAAGAGACACTATGTTCCTCTCTATATTTAAAAAGAAAAAAAAAAAGAGGTGATGGAGGTTAAATAGGAAAGAAAGTGTACAATTATTTTGAAATTAAACTTTATATGCAGTTAGTGGGGGTAACTTTTTATGTTATGTTAAAACATAACAATGGCGTAGTTTATAATGTATTGATGTTTTAGTTGACGAATAAAATAGTTGAAAAATATGGAGAGGAAAAATGGGTATCACAAATATTATAATTATAATTATAATTTTATTTTGTTTGTTTTTTCAATTCAGAGTTATTGTTTTCCTAAATACGTTCATCAAGCAAACTTGGGGTTTGTTTGAAAAACAATAGTTTAAAAAGATGATTTTTGGTACGAGGCAACGAGTATCTTTTAAGAAAATTAAACAATACTTTATGAATCATATAAGCTCACTTTAGAACTTCTTTTCTAACAATTTAACTTAGTCAGATCCTCAAAGTTTGATATCGTAATCATTATTTAAATTGGAATAATCTTGTGTCAATAACAATGTAGTTATTTATATATTATAGTTTTTTTTATTGGCTTACTAATGAAATTATGAGTAAATTTTTCGTATTAGAAAATAAATGATGAATCGAGGAGAAGATAATTCTATTATAAACAATAAACAAAATTTATGCATATCTCAAACAGCCATAAATATCGTTACAACCCAAGTGAACAATAAACTACCTAACAACTAGGATCTTTCTTGAAGAAAATTTCACCCTAAGTTGGTAGTAAATATAACATTGTGCTAAACAATACTGACACCAAAACTGTCATCAAAGTCTTCGAGTAAAGTTATCCTTTGTTAAGGAAAATCTCTTGTGTTCTGTATCTTATTTCTAAATATATCTTATGCGAAGAGTCCTCATCTGGTACGTGAGAACATCTAAATCATCTGCTCCTGTCCATGCAACCGTTACAACCATCACAGTCACAATAGACACATACTGATATACAGAAACAAGGTTTTTCCATAACCAAAACCAAAGTAAATATGTTAGAAATTGGGGAGGGCAGGACCATTCAGCAGCCAAGAGACAAAAAGGAAGTAGAGTTTCTCACCACAAAAAACTATGAAATGAAGCACCTAGAGAGTGACAACTCCTCTTGATGAACTACATTGAACCTTTGTCTTAGATGACTTAAAGAGAACATTTTGAAGCAATCAGATGAAAGGAAGGGGATGTGTAGTGAGGAAAATGAGCTCATGATCTTGGAGAAGATCGAAGACAAGAAAAAGTGATAAAATTGTTAAGTTTGTAATCATCCAATTCTTGTAAAATTTGCAAGATATTTTTAGTTAGTTTCTTGAATCCAAAGTAAGAAGAAATAAAATCAAATTCTCCTCCTAAATCAAGGAATTAGATGGACACTGAGCTTGTTTTCGGAAGATAAGTGACAATAATAAAAATAAAAGACTAATTCAATTATTGGTTATTCACATATTAACGAGTTAATGACTCACTAATTAATACTAATAGAAACATTCTTGAATGACTCGGTATTTCTTTAAACTCCTAGATAGTTTCCTTGATTGTATATTTCTGAAACCGGATTAAAATAATATATCATATTAAGGATATGTTTCTTAAAATTAGTTAGAAGTCAAAAAACAAGTTAAAAATTAAAAAATTAGCTTATTAATAAGTGTAAGATGATTTTAAAATAATAAGCAGAAAATTTAATAAATATATTAAAAGATAAAAAAAATAAAAATATGTAAAAAAATTACAAACTAACACTTAAAAAAAAATTTAAGTAGTGTTTTAAAAAAATTTAAAATTTATTGAGAAAATCTTAAAAAAAATTATTTAGCAAATAATTAAATGAGTTTTTCAAGTTAATAAAAAAATTTAAAACCAATTAAAATGCTTTGATAAACATAGATTAAATAACAGCATTTGAATTAGAGTAAAATTATACAGAGGTCTAATTATAATTAGATATACAAAGTAAATCTGAATTCCCCAGACATCACAAACCCTGGTTCACTACACTCAACTCAACAACAATAAATAAATTGCCCTAGTCACCAGTGTTTGTGTTTCTACCTTCTAATTTCCTAAACTATCATATATAAATATAAAAAGGGTTTTTTTCCGCTGAAGGTTTAACCTTCGTTTTCGGTGGTTCTTCTCAATCTCTCAAGCAGCCAGCATTTATTCTCTCATCACCACACCATCCAGATCCAGGTAAGACCTCGTTCCATGATCCCCACCCCACCCTCTTTGAAAAATCTGATCTTTGTTATAAATATCAATTCTTTATATATATATACACACACACACACATACATATATATATATATGTGTGTGTGTGTATATATTTTCATGTTTATGAACAATGATATGTTGCAGTGATCATGAGTGAACGAATGATGTGAGATTCTTTCATTCGTTTGCTCTCGAAGTTTCTCTCTTTGATTTTTCTTCTTTTGCAGATCAAATGGCAGCCATGGCTATGTTGCGTTTGTCACCACTCTCTGGTCAAAACCATGCACTTTCTTTCCCATCATCGCCATCACCACCACCACCACCTAAGCTTCAGAACCGTCCTCTGTATCTCACCAATTTGCCTCATTTGCCCCAAAGGTTGAAACTTTCCTTCGCCGGAGGCGCCGGCGGAGATGGGGTCGGACGTCGTGGTGGTGGTGGTGGCGGCGGTGGCGGCGGTGGAGGAGGTGAAAGCTGGGGGGGTGATGATGGAAAATCCAAAGATTCATCTTTTGGAATTTTGGGTCTTTTTCTGAACGGTTGGAGATCAAGGGTTGCTGCTGATCCACAATTCCCTTTCAAGGTTTTGATGGAGGAGTTGGTGGGTGTGAGTGCTTGTGTATTAGGTGACATGGCTTCAAGGCCTAATTTTGGGTTGAATGAACTTGACTTTGTGTTCTCAACTTTCATGGTTGGGTCTATTCTCAATTTCACTCTTATGTATCTATTGGCACCTACCATGACATCATCAGCATCAAACCTACCAGCCCTATTTGCCTCATGCCCGAAGAGTCACATGTTTGAGCCTGGTGCATTTTCGCTTTTGGATAGGTTAGGAACCTTGGTGTACAAAGGGACCATTTTTTCTGTTGTTGGCTTTGGTGCAGGACTAGTTGGAACCACACTTTTTAATGGGCTAATCAAGATGAGGAAGAAGATGGATCCAACATTTAAGACCCCCAACAAGCCTCCACCAACCATTTTGAATGCTCTCACTTGGGCTGCTCACATGGGGATTAGCAGCAATTTGAGGTACCAGACTCTGAATGGAGTTGAGTTCATGTTGGAGAGGGTGCTTAGCCCTTTGGCTTTCAAGTCCTCAGTGTTGGTGCTGAGGTGTGTGAACAATGTTCTTGGGGAAATGTCTTTTGTGGTGTTGGCAAGGTTGACTGGGGCACAGAGTGTTGGGGGGGAGCAGAAGGAGAATGAGGTTGCTTTGATTGCTGAGAAGGAGAAGGTGGTGGAGTCAGAGAGGGAAGAGGGTTTGCAGAATAATCAGTCGACAGCACCATCAAAGTGATTGCATCACTCACTTTGGCTTGTTTCAGAGCGGTTTGTCTTTTATTTTGACCAGGGTTGTTGGAGTTGGAGAAGTCGAGAAGGTAAGGTTGTTTAGTTTTATGAAAAATTGTCCTATGGTAGTATGGTCATATGATGAGTCTGGCAGCACCAAATAAGTGGAAAGGGTAGATTGAGATTTGAGACCCAGTTTGTGACATTTGCTGCTTGTATGTATTTTGCTGAAACAACAATAACATGCCAAATTAGTCCGGCCAGTATTGGACCCCCACCCCCCTTATTATAAACAAAATATTTAGGCCATGTAGATGTTTTCTTCTTTTATTTATGATCAATTAGTAGGCTTTTCTTGTCCTTTTCTCGAGCATCCATCCTTGTAAAATTATTATATAATCTATTTTCGGTATTGGCTAAGTGCTTGTTTGGTTTAACATTGGAAAATTGATTGAGTCTAGAATTGATTTTTGATAACATTTTTATATGTTTGATTTTATTCAAAGGATGAAATAATTAGGATTTTATTCACTAATGATTAAGCGAGTGTACAAGAGATATATATAGAGTACAAATAAATAACAAATTCAAAATTATCTACTAAATTATCTATAACTTGAATTTAATTTGTAATAAATTGTAACTAATTACTCTATCATATCAATAGTCTATCATGTTTCAGTTGGAGTAACTTTTATGTTAGATTCAAAATTTTATAATGGGTTTTACTCTTATTTTGATTTTATAACAAAATATTCAAACATAAATCATATTATTTGAAAATTAATTTTAATTAAAATCAATTTCACCGAACGCTCGTCCAAATAGGCACTATATAAAACCGGGAAATATAATGATAATGATATTGAAGCTTGTAGCATCGATTATTTGGGTTTTTTTTTTTTAGTATTAGTTTAAAGAAAATGGGGATGACACAAATAGTTAAAAATATAATAAGAGCTCTCATATTTTTCATGGGTGTGGATTAGAATCCTCCTGAATTCACTTTATCCTCTTAGTGGATAATAACTGTTTTAAATTTTCTGTGTTTGGCAGAAAATAACTATTTGTTTAAAATTCTTGATGTGGTCATTGCTCACAGCCCTACTTATATCATGTTGTAGTAGCATGTTAGATGTAAGATTATATTTAAAGGTTTTTAAAAAATGATGATATGTAACCACATTTAAATTTGTAATGTCGAGATGTCTGGAGTTCTTGTATAAGATTATTTTTAATGTTTTTTAAAAACTAACGGTTTGTAATCATAATTGAGATCGTAACTTTAAAGTTACCTTTATAAAATAATGGTTCGGAATCATAAATGAGGTCATAACATCAAAATATTTCAAGTTCACATAATTATATTTTCGAATATTTATTTGTTGCTTTTCTTGTTTGGTGAGCAACTCTTTTTAGAAAGATTCTTTGATGTTTAGAGGTTAGTTGAATACTTTTTAAAGGTGGTTTAAAAATAATGATGTGTAACTACATTTGAAGTTGTAATGTTGAGGTGTTTGGAGTTCTTGCAATTGCATGAAGATTATTTTTAAAGGTTTTTAAAAGATAATATTTTGTAATCACAATTGATCTTTTAACCTCAAAGTTACCTTTTAAAAATAAGTATTATAAATGAGGCCATAATGACCAGTCTTAATATGTCATCAATATCTTACCTAGTAGTAATGTCTCAGAAGTTTACTTAAGGGTTTTGAAAAATAAAGATCCATAACTACATTTGAAGTTGTGATGTGTTTGGAGTTCTTGTAATTACACAAAGCTTATTTTTAAAGTATTTTTCTTTAAAATAAAAGTTTGTAACTGCAATTGAGACCGTAACATATAAGTTATCTTTGAAAAATGACGATATTGTAATTGTAAGTGAGGCCATAATGTCAAAATATTTGGAGTTCGTATAATTACATATTCGAATTGCAATTAAGGTCTTGATATCAAAGTGTTTTGGAGTTCTTATAACTGCAGTCACATTTATTTTTGGTATACGATGACAACAATAATAATCGAACTAAGTCCTGTGCATTTACTCTGACTTCTATTACTAGTCAACTCTAATGGTTTCGTAATTGCAGTCTCATTTTGATGTAACTTTCAATATTTTTTGCTGGAATTATTTCACAAATCACTTCCAAAAAGGAATACTTTGGAAGGTGATGGTTTTGGACTCTTTGTAATTGGACAAACTGAATTGAAAAGTAATTTGTCTTGAGATGTCATAGATTAGTCCAAATTCCCAGAATGCAGTACATGAGCAATGGAGGATATCACAAACTCGAACTAGCCAAGAAGCCCACATAAAGGTTAATAGTAATAAATGCGCATATCTTATTAACACTTTTTATGGGTGTGAAGATGGACTAGATTTCTATGCTTAGATCAAGCTTAGTTTCAGTTTTTTAAACCGGGAGATTAATCTTTAATTTAAAACTTAGTTATACTTAAAAAAATTCATCATTTTTCAGAGACGTCTATGCAAAAATGAAAACAAATCTTCTCCACAACTATAATTTTATTCACTATGATCGTCATTTCAAAAAAGTGACCTTGGATTCAATTGAGCCCTAGGCCAGATCTGTGACAAGTGTTGGGAATGAGTGTGCTTCTCCTCTTCCCAGCAACAACAAACAGGGAGTCTCACAGACTCAACCCTTAATCAAACAGTAATATGCGGAAACGTGAATAAACGAAAGCGAGAAAGACCAGGAGAGAAAACAACACAAATAGCTTTACGTGGGAGAGAACCTGTAACAGGAAAATCCACGGGACCTTGTCCAGAAACAATCCACTATATCAATAATGGTTACAAACGCTCAACCTCACCAACAATGGAGGGAACTCTCTCTCTACAAGGGTTGCTCACTCAACCTCTCGGAGACTCTCTCTCAACAGCCTTACGCCAGAGATACACTCACAGGAAGCTCACTATTCTCTGTGCTCTGGAATTTCTGGTTTGCCTTGGTCTACCTCCTCCATCTATAAATGTTGTATTTATAGAGAGGAATTAGGTTTAGGGATTTCACCACCCTAAACGAATGGGCCGAGGTCAAACCCTCGGAAACATGACCCAAGTCAAACTTTCCCTTTTTTCAGCACCTAGGGATTTGGGCCAAGCATTAAACGGAACTTATCCAACAAATCTCCCCATTTTGTTTCAATGCGGCACAATTGGCAACCCAGCATCATTCGGTCTTCCACTGAGGTCCGGGGTCTTCTCTTCACAACCCGGCCTCCTTACCTCGGCTTCATCATGTCGAGTCCTTGAGCCCGGCTCTTTCACAACAATCTTCAAACTTCATTGTTGGTACCGACTTCGTCATCATGTCAGACCAATTCTAACTTGTGTGCACCTTCCCAAGTGTGAGCTTTCCACCCTCTACCGCATCCCGGATCCAGTGATACCTCACATCAATGTGCTTGGTGCGGGAGTGATACGTGGAGTTCCTCGCCAGATGAATGACGCTCTGGTTGTCACACTTCAGCTCATACTTGTCCTGATCATGGCCGAGCTCCTGGAGAAAACTCTTCATCCACAGCAACTCTTTGCACGCCTCGGTAGCGGCTATGTACTCGGCATCAGTCGTCGATAGTGCTACACATTTCTACAGTTTTGACTGCCATGAGATTGCCTCTTCAGCAAGGGTCATCAAATATCCCGTCGTTAACTTCCTTGAGTCAGAATCTCCCTCTAAATCAGCATCCGAGTAGCCTTGCAACCTGGCCTCATTTTCTCCAAATTGAAAACACAACTTGGTTGTACCCCGGAGGTATCTGAAGATCCACTTCATTGCTTCCCAGTGCTCCTTGCCGGGGTTCGAAAGATACCGGCTTACCACTCCAACTGCACACGCCAGGTCGGGTCTGGTGCAAACCATTGCATACATCAAGCTTCCAACTGCAGATTGGTATGGGATATTCTCCATCTCCTCTCTGTCTTCATCTGATCTCGGACATTGCCTCTCATTCAGCTTCAAATGTCCGGCTAATGGGGTGCTCACTGTCTTGGCTTTGTCCATGTTGAATCTCTTCAAGATCTTCTCAACACATTTCTCCTGACTTAGCCACAGTAGCTTCTTCTTTCTATCTCGGATGATCTTCATCCCAAGGATCTGCTTTGCTGGACCGAGGTCCTTCATCGCGAAGGACGATCTCAACGCCTCCTTCAGGGCGGAAATCTTCACCTTGTCTTGTACTACTATTAGCATATAATCTACATATAGTAGCAAGATCAAGAAATCACCAATCTCATACCTCTTCACGAAAACACAGTGGTCAGCATCCATCTTCATGAACCTATGATCTGTCATGAAGGAATCAAACTTCCTGTACCACTGGCGAGGTGCTTGCTTCAAGCCATAAAGACTCTTCTCCAGTCGGTATACCATGCCTTCACATCCTGGAGCCTCGAACCCTTCAGGTTGCTCCATGAAAATCTCTTCCTCTAGCTCACCGTGAAGAAATGTCGTTTTCACATCCATCTGTTCTACCTCCAGGTCCATCGTAGCTACCATTGCTAAAACGGTCTGGATCGAGGTCATCTTCACAACAGGAGAGAAAATCTCATCAAAGTCAATCCCCTTCTTCTGGTTGCAGTCTTTCACTACAATTCGGGCTTTGAATCTCAGCCTTTTGCCGTTCTCCTCCTGCTTGATCTTATACACCCACTTGTTCTTTAGAGCTTGTCTTCCCTTAGGCAAGTCGGTCAGCTTATACGTTTGATTCTCATGCAAGGATCTCATCTCATCCTGCATGGCCTTCTCCCATTCACCACTTTCTGGGCTCTCCACTGCCTCATCATAACTTTGAGGTTCACCCTCCTCAGCAATTATGGTATATTCATCAGGTGGGTACCTTGTAGAAGGTCTTCTTTCTCTAGTGGGGTATCTCGGTTGTTCTTCTTCTTCACCTTCAAAACCCGATTCTTCACTTTCATCCCGGATCCCGGTGTCACCGGCCTGTTGCTGGTCATCATCCTCATCATCGCTTCCCGCGTGATTTCTCCACTGGTTTTTCCCCCTGCTTCAGCATGCACACGAGGGACGAGTTTTTCACTTCGAACAGTAACCCGGATTTGGGGCTTCGAGATGTCATGGATGGTCTCATCCTCATGGAATACTACATCTTGGCTTCTCACAATCATCTTGTTGATTGGATCGCACAGTCGAAACCCGAACTCTGTTTTCGTTGAACCGAGATATATGCACTCCTTCATCTTTGCATCCAGCTTCGCCCTTTCATCATTAGGGACATGCACGAAGGCTCGGCACCCAAACACCCTCAGGTGATCATAGGTCGCTCTCCGACCCGTCCAGATCTCTTCTGGAATCTCTCCTTCCAGCGGTCGTGATGGTGAGAGATTTATCAGATCGACCACAGTTCTCACTGCCTCTCCCCAATATGCCTTTGACAACCCTGCGTTGAAAAACATACTTTGGACATTCTCTTCAATAGTCCGGTTCATCCTCTCAGCTAGCCCTTTCAGCTGAGGTGTCTTCGGGGGCGTCTTCTCAAGTCTGATCCCGGCTTCTCTACAGTAAGCTTCAAAGGGACCACGATACTCAGCACCATTATCTGATCTGACCACCTTCAATTTCTTCCCTGTCTCCCTTTCCACCATAGCATGAAATTCTTTGAACGATTGGAGAACCTGATCCTTAGTCTTCAAAAGGTAAACCCACACTTTGCGGGAGTGGTCATCAATGAAAGAGACAAAGTACTGCGCTCCTCCAAGCTATCTCTCCGTCATGGAGCAAACATCAGTATGGACGAGGTCAAGTATGCACCTCCGTCTCCTGGGTTGATCCGGTCTCACAAACAAAACCCGGTGCTGCTTCCCAGCTAGGCAGTGCGAGCAACTCTCCAGCACTTGACCCTTCAACCCGGTCAGTAGCTCTTTCTTCTCCAAAATCTCAAGTCCCTTCTCGTTCATGTGGCCAAGAAGCTTGTGCCACAGCTCCAGACTTGAACCATCAAACACCGTGTTGGCTTCACCGCCAAACATCCTTCCTTGCATCACATACAATGAGCCTTCCTTCTTTCCTCTGGCCATCACCAAGTTACTCTTGGCCAGCTTCCATCTACAGCCCTCAAAGCTGTTCACTAATCCGGCGTCATCAAGCTTTCCTACCGAGATTAGATTTAGCCGCATGTCAGGTACGTGCCTCACGTCCTTTAGCACGATCCGACACCCTACTTCCGAGGTCAGGGTTACATCGCCGATACCAACAATCTTGCTGGTTACCTGATTTCCCATCTTCACAGCTCCAAAATCTCCACTCCGGTAGGAGGAGAAAAACCTTCTGTGAGGGGTCACATGAAAAGAAGCGCCTGAATCCACTATCCAGGTACAATCATCGAAGGCAACATTCACGAAATTATCCTCTCTCAAGAGGAATACCTTGGCATTAGCACAGGCAACCACCGCCATAGTGCTATTCTTCTGCATACTCTGGTCTGACTTCACAGAGTCATTCTGCTCATCTTTCTGCAGAATCCAACAGTCAATCTTCTTGTGTCCGGGCTTCCCGCAGTAGAAGCACTTCGGTCTTGACCGATCTCGAGCTCAATCCCATCTCTCACGACCCCAGCTCTTGCTTCGAACCCGGAAGTCGGACTTACTCCTCTCAGCAACATTGGCATCAAACGTGCTGGTTGCACCCCGTTCTCTTCTCCTGGCTTCTTCATTCAGGAGGCTGTCCGTCACGACATCCATCTCCAGCTTCCCTTCAGGAGCCGAGTTGCTCAACGTCACCACCAGAGTATCCCAGCTCTCCGGCAATGAACTCAACAACAACAGAGCCTGCATCTCGTTGTCAATTTTCATCTCGGCCTTGGACAACTGGTTCACAATACCTTTGTATGTGTTGAGGTGCTCTATCATACTCATCTCGTCCCGGTACTCCAGTTTCACAAGCCGACAGACGAGGTATGCCTTGTTCCTAGGAGTCTTCTTCTAAATCATGGACTCTAACTTGTTCCACAATTCGAACGCATTCGTGAACTCGGACACGTATTCAAAGAGAGACTTGTCAATATACTTCCTGATCGTGGCCGCGGCCTTGCGACTCAGGATCTCCCATTCCTTGTTGGTCTTTCCTGCCGGTCTCTCATTAAGGACAATGGACTCATGCAAATCCTTGCAATACAGATGATCTTCCATCATCGGCCTCCAGTAAGTGAAGTTGTCTGCAGTCAACTTGAACATATCCCCGTCATGGGTAATAGCACCACTAGTCTGCATCCTGTCTCTTTTCTCTTCTTAGAACCCGTCGAACCCGGGCTCTGATACCAGTTTGTTCGGAATGGGTGCGCTTCTCCTCTTCCCAGCAACAACAAACAGGGAGTCTCACAGACTCAACCCTCAATCAAATAGTAATATGCGGAAATGTGAATAAACGAAAGAGAGAAAGAGCAGGAGAGAAAATAACACAAATAGCTTTACGTGGGAGAGAACTTGCAACAGGAAAACCCACGGGACCTTATCCAGAAACAATCCACTATATCAATAATGGTTACAAATGCTCAACCTCACCAACAATGGAGGGAACTCTCTCTCTACAAGGGTTGCTCACTCAACCTCTCGGAGACTCTCTCTCAACAACCTTGCGCCGGAGATACACTCACAGGAAGCTCACTCTTCTCTGTGCTCTGGAATTTCTGGTCTGCATTGGTCTACCTCCTCCATCTATAAATGTTGTATTTATAGAGAGGAATTAGGTTTAGGGATTTTACCACCCGAAACGAATAGGCCGAGGTCAACCCCTCGAAAATATGGCCCAAGTCAAACTTTCCCTTTTTTCAGCACCTAGGGATTTGTGCCAAACATTAAACGGAACTTATCCAACAAGTATCATTCTACTCTTTACAAAATTAGTCTAAATTCTAAACCCAATGAACAAAAATTACAAATTGGTTAATAAGATTTATTATCAGCATGTATAACATAGCTTTTCCAGTATGCAAAATTTATCTAAAATTTATCATTTCAAAAAATTAATTAAATACAACATTTCATTTTTTCAAAGGATTACCGAAATTAGCACGACTTTATCTTGTTCGAGTCTATTTCTCATTCCTTCCATCATTTTCATTACCCATTCAACGTCGTGACATTAAACTATTTCTTGTCAAACTAGGCTTCAAGACACCAATTTTGTATCTTTTGACTAAAATGATAAAATCACACGCAAAAAATCTTATATCATTACTTGACTATTATTAATTTCCAAACATATCGAACAAATAATTTTCTGCTTTATTGCAACAAATTCTCACATAAATGAGTGAAAAACAATTATACGAACATAATTTAATAACTTATGTGGTAAACAATTTTTTTTCCATGCGTTATCACTTATGAATACAATTCAGTCAAAAAAATACTTATGAAAACAATTATGCAAGATTTAAAATTACAGTTATGATTGCAGTTGCAATTTCGCTATAACCTTTATAGTTTTATTTTGTAAAAAATTACAGAAATCTATAATCTTGTTACTATCTTTGATATTGTATAAAAATTATGACAAATACAAATGACGTGACCTCAATCTGCTAATGCAAAAATCTACAAAATCCTAGATATTATCACATATCGTTCTCAAATCATTGCAACTATGTCGTAAATAATCATAAACAATAAAAAAGAAAAGAATTTATAGGCCATTAACATTGTAAAATATGGATTCTATTCAACATAAAGCTCCGAATAATAATAAAAAAGATATAATCTGTTTCACTTCTCAATAGTTTTACATTGTTCGGCAAATTTAGATCATGTGTAAAACTGTATATACAAGTTAAGCACTAAAATATGACACCAATGGATATGTTCTAAATGAAAACTTTGGTCACTTGTAAATCTGCCTTCATCTTAGGGAACTTCCATTTGAAATTGCTCTTTCTAGTTTCTTTACCAAGGATCTCTTCAAATTAGGGCAACCATGCTTCAAAAAACCGAATTATAGAAATGTATACAACTGTTACAAGAGTAACAATACAGTATGCGGCAAAGGTAGCACTAGACTCTTATCTGACAGCTTCTGGTGCAGAATTGCAGTAAGGTGTATGTAAGCAAACCAACCTAGTGAATGTTAGACATAATGTAGCAAATCCAATACCCATGATGAGGCCACAGGTGCTTTTCCTCTTGTCCAAACTTAGAGCTCTCTTTACTACATTTCCAAAGCTAGGGATCAATCCACCACAGGCAAGAACCATTATGTGATCAAGACCACTGTAGTCAATACCAGTAAGAATAGCTCCTATTGCTGATATTGGTCCCATGAATCCAATTATGGCAGCTGTAGCAAGAGAACCGTGCCAGCTATCAGTGGCTCCAAATATGCAGCTAGCCACGGCTGCACCTCGGGGAAGCCCGTGTAGAGAAACTGGAAGGACCATATGACGACCGAGTCCGTATGTGTTGCGTCACGGCAAGTATACCGATCGTACAAGTAATAAAGTGATAAAGTAGAGTTATCGTCCCACGAGGATTGTTTGACCAATTAAATCATAAATTATATCTTAAGGTTGGATGACAAAAGATTCAGAGAAATGTGTTGTTGTGTAGAATAAAAGCTAAATATAAAGATAAAGCATTATAAATAAAATAGATAATGGTTGCACCAAACGTAGGCTAATGTAACTGGGGAACCCACACTCCACGCTCCTAACATCCTTACACAGATTGTTTGCAACATTCATCTACTCTAGCTACTCAATCATGCATCCTCGTTCGTTATTAGTTAAGCCCTAATTCCTTAGTGACATTAACCCTTTAACCATTTTCAATACCCTAATTCCTTAGTAGCATTTATTAGGTTAAGCATTAAGTGATGCACTAAAAGATTGCAAGCATACATCCCTATCCCTAGGTGATGTACAACAAGTCACCACACTTAGTTCCAAGACTAAGGCCCCAATATTCCTATTGTGAACCCTAGCTCTAAGCTCTCAACTAGGTTGATCAAGTCTAGAGAAGAGAAGGAAGCATTCAAGCAAAGTGCAGCAAAATAACATAGCATTAATGAACAATAACATTCAATCCATTCCAAATGAAAGTTACATAGAATGTTTGCCCTAAGTACAAAAGGAAACTAGCCAAACCTAAACATGGCTGGCCTTGGTACAACAAAAAGAAGCATGATTGATGATATGTACAAGGAAGAAGAGGAAGGGAAGAGGGAAGAACCCTCTTCCCCTCACACCCAAACCCTAGAATCAACTCCCAAGCTTTCTTTCTCTTCCTTTGGTGTGTTTTTCGTCCTAAAGCTCCTTCATTCAGTGCTGAGGCTCCTTATTTATAGAGTAGCATGTGCAATCTCTGTTTTGCCCTCATTATGCAGAGTCTGTAGAGTCCCACGCTGGTAGCGTGGGTTTCCAGTGAGTTTTGTAGTTCCAGGCCACTTGCCACGCTGATGGCGTGGCTCACCACGCTGGTGGCGCCACATGCAGAAATAGCCTATGTACCCCCGATTGTACATAGGCTTGATGTCGCCAGACCTTTTGTTCTGCATAATTCTCTGCTGTTTCACCTGCTAAACATTAATCTAGACCAAAATACCTCATTAAAGCACATAAATGATATTCATACCAAAAGGAAGCTATTCATCATATAAATTGATGCATTTAATGATCTAATTGAGCTTGGAAAGCATCATGTGCTAGGCACATATCAGTATGCTTTTGGTGCAGCCACTCCCAATGCAAGTCCTTCAGCCGAAGCGTGAAATGCAACTAAACCACATGATATGAATGATTGAAGGGTGTGAACACTGAGTGGGAAACCTGTGAGTGTAGGTAAGTCATTGACTGAGGCCTTTTTGGATGCTGCCACCTTTAATACACCAGATGATGAAACATGGATGAAAGCAGCCCCCATTCCAAGGAGTAACAAAACAGGAAAAAATCCCAATTTTGAAGACAAAATAAGCTGCACTGGTCGCCAGGCACCAAGAACAAAGGCAATACCACATGCGGTGCCCATGAGGAGAGCATGCTGAAGACGTAAGGCAAGAGCAAATACAACAAGAATAATTCCTCCAAGTAAAGGGCCGAGACCAAAAAGTAATGAAACAAAAAAGCCAGAAGCATCCTCAGAGCTGTAACAAAGAAATCAAAATTTAGGGAAAAGAAAACTGTAACAGAAGAAAGAAAAGAGGGTAGCATTCTGCATATCTCTACATTTCACAATTTAGCAACAGAGCATGGGTGATTAATACTATTTCATCAGTGCAACATAACCCAATGTAACATAACTGATAACCAAAAGGAAATTTAATACAAACTCACTTGTAGTCATGACTGAAATTCTGAAAGCATGTGCTGAGAGCTTCCATAAATGCTACAGAAAGGGGGTTGCAGCTGATGCAACCTGTGAAGCTGAGGCTTCCTATAACCCAAAAGGAAGAGAAACTAATGTTATAATGTTATGTACATATATATATATATATATATATATATATATATATATATATATAT
>QARZ01040725.1:21096-61011 GCA_013407115.1 Glycine latifolia | reverse complement strand
GATTTTTGTCTTTTAAATTCGTGCTGTAGACATAGGCTCGCCCAGGCAAGTGTTTTGCTAATGGTTTACTCGCCTGGGCGAGTTAAACCCCATTTTTTTATTAGAAAAAATATTTTATTTAACTTAGTTCCTTCCTATCCTACAAAGACCTTAACCTATATTTAAATATTTGTAAATATTTTAAGAAAACTAAATAACATAAATATTTAAGCAAAATAAACAATATTTAAAAGAAAGGTTAGAATGTACTAGGTTGCCTCCTAGAAGTGCTTCTTTAACGTCATCTTAGCTGGACGCTTTTGTTGTAGCTCAAACTTTTTGCAAGTGGATCACAGTGGTGAGTCTTTCAACATCACCACCCAAATAAGGTTTTATTCTGCTACCATGTATAGTCCATGTCCTTTTTGTGGCTGGATCTTCAAGGACTACAGCTCCATGTGGCATGACTTCGTTGATGATGAATGGTCCAGACCATTTGGGTTTCAGCTTACCTGGAAACAATCTCAATCTAGAATTAAATAACAAAATTTGTTGTCCAGGTTGAAAATTCTTTTTCAAAAGCTTTTTATCATGATAAAATTAACTCGTTGTTTATAAAGCTTAGAATTCTCATATGCTTGAGACCTTAATTCCTCCAGTTCATGAAGTTGGAGCTTCTTGTGTTCACCGGCTGCATTAGGATCAAAATTCAGAAATTTTAATGCCCAGAAAGCTTTATGTTCTAACTCAACAGGCAAATAACAAGATTTGCCATAAACCAATTGGAAAGGTGTGAGTCATGTAGGAGATTTGTATGCTGTTCTGTATGCCCACAGAGCTTCATCTAGCTTTTGAGACCAATCCTTCCTTGATTGAGCAACTATTTTCTCCAAAATTCTTTTAATTTCCCTATTAGAAACTTCAACTTGCCCATTGGTCTAAGGATGATAAGGTGAAGCGACCTTATGTCTGACACTATAGTGTTGGAGAACTTTCTTAAGTTGGACATTGCAAAAATGAGATCCTCCATCATTTATCAATACTCTAGGTGTACCAAACCTTGAAAATATATTTTTCTTTAAGAAGCGAATAATTGTCTTAGCATCAACATGTTGTACAACTATTGCTTCCACCCATTTGGTGACATAGTCCACAGCCAACAAAATGTATTCATTTGAGTAGGATGATGGAAATGGACAAATGTAATATATTCCCCAACAGTAAAAGGCTTCTACCTCCAGAATGTTTTGTAGTGACATTTCATTTCTTTTAGAGATTCCCCTTGTTCTTTGGCAGTTATCACACCTCTAAACATATTCATGAGCATCTTAAAACAATGTAGGCCAATAGAATCCTGATTGGAGAACTTTTGCAGCAGTCCTCCCCCCATTGTAGTGGCCTCCATAAGGTGAACTATGGTAATGCCACAGTATGCTCCTTGCCTCCCCTTGAGTTACACACCTTCTCAGGAGATTATCTGCTCCAATTTTGAAGAGGTAAGGATCATCCCACACAAAGTATTTAGCATCACTAGAAAACTTCTTTCTCTGGTGTCAAGTGTAATCTTCAGGAATTGCACCAACTACTTTGAAATTAGCCATCTCTGCAAACCATGGCCTTTCTGAAATGTTGGATAGCTTTTCATCAGGGAATTATTCTTGAATATCAGGATCTTGTGTGGTTACTTCATCACTGGTACGTCTGGAAAGATGATCAGCTACATGATTTTCACTCCCTTTCTTATCCTTGATTTCTAAATCAAATTCCTATAAAAGTAAAACCCAACGGATAAGTCTAGGTTTAGAATTAGCTTTAACTAGCAAATATTTTATAGCAGCATGATCAGTAAAAACTACAACCTTAGAACCTATTAAATAAGATCTAAATTTTTCCAAAGCATACACTACTGCAAGCAATTCTTTCTCAATTGTTGCATAATTAATTTGAGCTTCATTTAAAACTTTGCTTGCATAATGTATAACATGGAAAACTTTGTTTTTCCTTTGTCCCAAAACTACTCCTACAGCATAATCACTTGCATCACAAATTATTTCAAAATCAAGAGTCCAATTTGGTGCAGTGATTATAGGTGCATAAACTAGTTTTTGTTTCAAAGTGTCTAAAGCTTTTAAACAACAATCATCAAAATGAAATGGAACTTCTTTATTCAAGAGATTGCTCAATGGTTTGGCAATTCTGGAAAAATCCTTGATGAATCTTCTATAAAATTCTGCATGTCCTAGAAAACTTCTGATGCCTTTAACATTTGTTGGTGGAGGTAATTTTTCAATAACATCCACTTTGGCTTTGTCAACTTCCATGCCATGCACAGAGATCTTGTGACCTAATACAATACCTTCAGTCACCATAAAGTGACATTTCTCCCAATTAAGCACAAGATTTGTTTCAATACATCGCTTCAAAACAGTATTCAAGTTAGACAAGCATAAATCAAAAGAACAAAAATAGAAAAATCATCCATGAATATTTCAATACTTTTTTCAACAAGGTCAGAAAAATAGCAAACATGCATCTCTGAAATGTAGCAGGTGCATTACAAAGACCAAAAGGCATTTTCCTATAAGCAAAAATACCAAAAGGACAAGTAAAAGTTGTTTTCTCTTGATCTTCAGGATCAACATTGATTTGATTATATCCTGAATAACCGTCAAGAAAACAGTAATATTGTTGACCTGCTAACCTTTCCAACATTTAATCCATAAATGGTAATGGGAAATGATCCTTCCTGGTGGCTTTATTGATCTTCCTGTAATCAATACACATTCTCCAACTCGTAACAGTACGAGTTGGAATAAGCTCATTTTTATCATTTTTAACAACATTCATAACACCTTTCTTAGGTACTACCTGTACAGGGCTTACCCACTAGCTATCTGAAATAGGATATATCATTTCAACTTCAAGCAGCTTGACTACTTTTCTGACAACTTCTTTCATGGTTGGGTTGAGACGTCTTTGAGGTTGAGCTACAGGTTTATAATCTTCTTCCTTTAAAATTCTATGCATACAATAAGAAGGACTAATACATGTTAGATCTGATAAGGTCCAACCAATGGCTTCTTTGTTTTTCTACAAAACTTTTATCAGTTTCTTTTCTTCTTCTTCAAAAAGATTTGCATTAACGATCACTGGTTTTTGGGAATTACCTGCAAGGAAAACATATTTTAAATGTGAAGGTAATACCTTTAGTTCCAACTTTGATTCCTCTTTTAGCTTATCTTCCTTCAATTCTTCAAAGAGAGATTGATGATAAGGATTTTCTTTGAAATAATTCAGCTGTTGAAGATACTCTGATCTTTCCTTATCTTCACCTTCCTCTCCTTCTTTGACTGCTTTGATCAGTGCTTTCTCTAAACCATTTTTCTTGTAAATCAATTTTTTAGAGTTAGAAATTACCTCATCCAAGACATCTATTCTTAAACATTCTTTTTTATCTGCGAGATGCTTCATGGCTTCAAGAACATTGAACTGCATTTCATCATCTTGCACCCTCATAGTGAGTTTTCCTTCATCAACATCAATCAAGACTTTGGCAATCTTCATGAAAGGTTTGCCAAGAATTAATGGAACTTCACTGTCTTCATCCATGTCCATCACTACGAAGTCGACTGGAAAAAAGAATTTGTCAACTTTCACCAACACATCTTCAATAATTACGGGTGTTCACGGGTACCGGTTATCCGTGAACCCGAACTGATCTGAACTAATCCGAACTGTTTGGGTTGGGTCATTTATGTATTTGGGTCAAAACCGAACCAATCCGATCAAAATCGATCATGTACAGGTTGGGTCACGGGTTTAGATTTATAGATCCGTTGACCCGATCCGTGAACCCGTAATAATAATATAAATATTATTATATATATATATATATATATATATTAAAAATTAAAAATTAAAAAATTCTTTCTCCCCATAATGATGACATAGTGATACAAAGGATGACAACAAATATGCAGTTAAAGTTTAACAAATATTGAAAAAGTGGTGGAATTAACTACCTTTTGCTTATTGCTATTTTCCTTGATCCTCATTATAAATGTGAGTACATTCAATTTTGTTTTAATCGTATGTATGGTGTTGAGAAGAGCATGAACATGATGAAAAAAATTGAAAGACCTTATTCAGAAATTGATTCAGCAATATGTACTAGAACATCTCATTTCTCATTCTAGTGGCAATTTAGCTAATTCTAGTACATTGGCTTCAAACATGGTATCACAACATAATGATGACAAAGGTGATAAGGATGATGATTGGGATGATGAATTTAGAATGAAAATCAAGAAAAAACAGGATGAGGTGCAAAAAAATAAGCTAGATAGGTATGACCATCCTGAGTTTGACATTTTGAATTGGTGGAAACTGAAGACATCCAAATATTATATTCTTCCCTATATGGCTAGAGATATATTGGTCATTCATGTATCTACTATATCTCTGAGTCTACATTTAGTACATGGGGTAGAATTCTGGATTCATTTCGTAGTTCCTTGAGTCCTACTACTGTTGAAGCTCTCATTTGTGCCAAAATTGGCTTAGATCTACTAAGCAAAATGTTAATGACTTGCAAGTTGAAATAAATGAAGCGAAAAAGATTGAATCAGGTGTGTAATCCTTTTTTTCATTTTTTATATTTGTATAAAATATCAATTAATTTTTGTGCTAATGGGGTTATGTTTAAATTTTTAGAGTTGTTTGGTTTAGCTTTAAATATTGCTAATATTGGGTCTCCAAGTGTTGAAACTGCAAGTACTGGAACTTCTTAATGTATTACTTTCAGATATATTGTTATTTGTTTCACATTTTTTTCCATATTTTGTTTACCGTGTTTATAATATTAATGAGTCATATTTTGTTCATTTGTTTGTTTCGACAAATTTGTTTACAACAAATTTGGTTATAGCAAAACTTAGTTTGTGAGAAATAGTTGTGATTCAGACTATTATAGTAAATCTTGTTCAAGAATCTTTTATTTTAATTTATATTATAAGTCTATTTTAGAATATTATGTTGATGGTATTAAATGAATCAATTTTACAACTTTCATACATTTGATAATATTGTGTTAATTATATTGCATATTTGAAAGAATCATGATATAAAATAGTGGTGATAAGAAAAAAAATTTAAATGGGTAACCGGTTGAACCGAACTGATCATGAACGGGTTGGGTTTCAATTTTTTTTTCCTGAAAACCGAACCGAGCCAAACCGATCAAATTTGATTGGGTTAGGTCCTAAATATGGCCAAAACCAATCCGAACTGACCCGCGAACACCACTATCAATAATGTCATGAGGATGCTTAATAGTTCTGTCAGCTAGTTGCAAAGTCATCCCTGTTGGTCTGATTACTACTTTAATCGATTAAATGGCTAGTGTAATTGATTATTTCAGTTCTTGATTGCTTTAATCGATTACAAGAGCGAATTAATCGATTATTCCAGTCAGAGGTTGCAACTGCACATGTTTGGGAAGCCAAAGGTCATTTAGGGAAAGCTTGCACTTCAAGCTTCATTTAGGCTTCATTTAAATTTGTATTTTCTTACATTTCAGTGACATTTAGCTTGTAATTTTGTGGCGTATATAAAGTGCCAAAACTGAATGTAACTAACTTTGGTTCATTAATACAATTCTGAAAATTGTTGTGAGAGTTTCTCTCTTGTTCTTGTTCAAGAACTTCTTGAGTCTTATCAATGGCTTCCCAATGCTATTGTGGTGATTCTTCCTAGACTTATTGGAGAGCTTCTCCATGGTGTCTTCACCTTCATCCCTAACCTTTCTTCCATCTTCCATTTTCTGCAATTTAAACTTCTAAAACAGCCCCAATTCAAGGAGTGTTGGAAGCTTATGTGTTCTTGAGGTTTGCTTGAAGCTTGGGTTCTATTGCAAGGTAGATTTGGGAAAACTTAATGGCTATGGGTGCAGCTGTTACAGCACCAGGGTTTTAATGGCTATTTATAGGAGAGGATGGCTGCTCGTGTCCACTCGCCTAGGCGACCATTTTAGCCTATTTTCACTCGCCTGGGCAAGTTTAATGCCACTTGTTGATCCACTTGTTGATGTCACTCGCCCAGGCAAGCAATTTGGCCTTGGTTCACTCGCCTGGGTGAGTTAAAAGATCTTTCTGGAAACCTCCACTCGCTTGGGCGACCAAATTACACCGAGGATGCTCGCCTGGGCGAGTTAATAAAAGCTTAATGGTGAAGAAAGGTCATGGGCCTGGATGAGTTTTTGGCCATTTTGCTTCTGGCACCTCCCAAATTTGATTTTTATGCCCCTTTCACTTGCTTTGTTTGCTTGGATGCTTCGAATACCATTGGAACCTATCAAAATACAAAATATGATTGGACTAATCTTCCAAAATGTGAAAAACAACATTTATATAAGTAATAAATACAAATCAACTAGGTTTTAGGGCAAGTTTATAAACATTTTTACTGAAATCAAAAAATAAGTGTCATCATTGTAAGCCTAATTTTTACTAAAATATGACACTTATCAATTATAAAACGAAAAAACTAGACTCTTAAGGATATGATAAGAATTATGATTAGTCACATACTCTTCTTTATCAAAGTTAGTTTAGGGAGAGACATTAAAGATCTTAGTTTATATCCTTAAGAGGGTATCAAGTAAAGTAGTTACTAAGATTCCTAATGAGCTATGGATGGGGGAAAAGTCCAACATTAGGCACATTCACATTTTGGGATGTCCAGCTGAAGCAAGGCCTTGTAAGCTACATGAAGTAAGCAAGACTTAAAGACAATTAGTTCCTGCTTTGTTGGTTACATTGAATGCTCTCATGGGTATAAGTTTTACAACCCCACTACAAGATTCTTATTTAAGATGGGGAATGTAAGATTCCTCGAGGAAGTTGAGTTTGGAGGGCAAACAAACATAAAGGGTGTTGTCTTTGAAGAACCTATTATTGACAATGGACAAGTCTTTGTACCTACCATTGTTTAAGAAACAGATCCGACAATTAATAACAATGTTATTCTTGACATCATTCAAGGATAAGACAACACTAAGATTCCTCCCTAAGCACCACCTATAGTTCAAACTCTCAACAACCTCAAGAAATGTCATTTGGAAGATTCCCTAGAGAAAGCAAAAGTGCAATTTTGGATGACTATGGTGCATTTCCTTAAGAACATGAATATGAAATTAGGTTAAGTATGGAAGATCTAATCAACTTTAGTTAAGTTATATGATGTTCTAACCCTTAAAAGTATATTAATGCTATTAATGAAGTGATAAAATCAATGGTTTACAATCACTTTTGGAATATTGTCAAATTACCTAAAGGTGGGAACCCCATAGGTTGTAAATGGATATCGATAATTAAAAGGGATGCAAAGGGTAATATTAAAATATATAAAGCTTGTCTTGTTTCCAAAGACTTTACTTAAAGGAAGGAATTGATTATAAAGAGACTTTCTCTCCTAGTTATAGAACAACTCTCTTAGGATTATAATGATATTGATAACTTATTTTGATTTATAGTTGCATTAAATGGTTGTAAATAATATGTTTCTAAATGGCAACATTGATGAAACAATATGGTGCAACTAGAAAACTTTGTTAAGGTGATTCAAAGTTTATGGTGTGCAAACTAAAGGAATCCATCTATGACTGTAAATAGATTTCCCATCAATGGTATTATAAATTTTATTAAGTTATTACCTCTTATAGCTTTGAGGCAATTTTGGTTTATGATTGCATATACCAAAATTTAGTGGGAGTAAATTTGTCTTTTTAGTATTATATGTTGATGACTTCTTATTAGTCATAATATAGTCATATTGTCACAAAATAATTACCAATACAGATTTGGATAGATTTAATATGAAAGATAGTAAACCAAAAGATACACTTGTTTCTAAAGAAGACAAGTTAGTCTTAAAAAGTGCCCCATTAATAATCTTGAAAAAGAATAGATGCAAACCATTCCTTGTGTTTTGGCTGTGGGGAGTCTTATGTATGCTTAAGTTTGTTTTCGTCCTAACATAGTTTTTTAGTGGGAGTCCTAGGGAGATATGTGACTAATCATGATATACGACACTAAAAAGTAGTAAAGTGCATAATGCACTATTTGAAGAGAACAAAAAACTACATGCTTACATATTGGAAGTCTAAAAGTTTAGAGATCATAAGGTATTTTGACTTCGATTTTGTGGGATACCTAATAAGTAGACTCCACATTAGGATACATTTTTAACCATGACGGTGAAGTTAATATCTTGCTTTGAGGCATCAAACCATATGGTAATTTTGTCATTGGCTTGCCTATTGTTACAAACATTAACGGTAATTATGTAACAATGACAATAGTATGCATAATAAATTAGTTTACTACTTATATAATTGATACGTATTTTAAAAAGATTTATTAAATTATGTTCATTAACAATAAACAATAATAAAATTATCAAAGAATATATTAGGTCGTTACAGTTTTGGTATCAGAGTGGTTCATCCTCTTAGAGCCTAAGGGGAATGGACTAACTATGCTTTTCTGTGTACTTTGAGTGTGAATGTTTATGTGTAATTGTTTGTGCTTGTTGAGTTCCAATGCACTTTACTTTATATTGAGCCTGATCACCTCAGTATTTTTGTGAAAGTGAATAAGAATTCATGGCTACTAGAAGAACAAGAGGAAGAGCAGCACCACAAGTTGGTGGCAATAATGAAGAAATAAATATTCTTCATGAAATGCTAGTAGCTATGCAAGAGCAAACGACTGCAGCAAGTCAACAAGTTGTGGCAGCTACTCAAATGATGTGCAACTGGACCATAATAATAATAATAATAACCATAATAGTAACGACAACACTAGTCAAGATAATAGTAGGAGGCATGTGACTGATTTAGATTATCATAAATTTGCCGAGTTCAAAAAGTCTAATCCACCAGTATTTAAGGGAACATTTATCCAGATATGGCTGAAGAATGGGTTAGGGAAATAGAAAAGATGTTTACTGTTCTAGATTGTTCTGATAAGCAGAAAGTAATTTATGCTACATATATGTTACAATCTGACGTTGAGTATTCGTGGAACAGTCATAAACAAATTTTGGCAGGTAATGGAGTAGAAATTACATGGGAGGTATTTAAAACAGCATTCTATGGGAAGTATTTTCCCATATCAGTAAGGAATGCTAAGGAGCTCGAATTTCTTAGGCTTCAACAAGGTAATAGTAGTGTGTCATAATATATTGCTAAATTTGAAGAGTTAATAAAATTTTCCTCCGCCTATCAATATAACCCTGATGAGCACTGGAAGTGCGTGAAGTTTGAAGGAGGATTGGGGGAAGATATGTTGTAAGTAGTGGGACCTCTAGAAATTAGGGATTTTGGTGTTCTAATAAATAAGTGTAGAATAATAGAAGAATATAAAAAGAGGTCTGCTGAAAAGAAAGGGTCAAGTAATAATTTTAGGAAGAAATTAAGACCCCAGTCTTTTAAATTTAAAAATAAGTTTCAATAGAGAAAGTTTCAAGGGTAAAGTTTAGGCAATGAATGCAACAAATGTCACAGGATCCATGGAGATAGGCCATGCCCTATAGCTTAAGCCACTTGTTTCCGGTGTGGAAAGACAGGACATCTGGCAAAGGATTGTCGTAGTGGTGTTCAATGCTTTAGATGTGGAAAGATGGGCACTATGCTAAGAATTGCAGAGTTGAAAAACCCCAAGGCACCACACGTCCTCAACAGACTGGAGGGTTTTTACTACGGATGCAGTTGAAGCATCTCAATCCGAAAATCTCATCGAGGGTAAGTGCAGAATTAAAGATAAAATTTTAACTGTATTATATGATTCAGGTGTTACTCACTCTTTCATTTCTTATGACACTGCTATACAATTAGGGTTACCTTTATCTCAATTACCTTATGATCTCTTAGTTTCTACCCCTACAGGTAAACCTATTACTACTAGTCAAATATGTCTTAATTATGATGTTAAAATTGATAACAAATCTTTTTTTGCAAATTTGATGTCTTCCTTTGACTGGGTTTAGTGTAATTTTGGGTATGGATTGGCTTGCAGCTAACCATGTATTGTTGGACTATTCAAATAAAACCATTGTTTTAACTTCAGAAATTTTTAAAAACAGTCAAACCCAGTGCCTGTACTTGAACTCCATTGTTCCTTATTCCAATAAAAATGAAATTCAAGGGTATGTGCTTTTATCAGCTAATGTAACTGAGTCAACTGATGAACTCTCTAATATACCCGTGGTAAGAGAATATCCAGATGTATTTCTAGACGAAATACCAGGGATACCTCCAAAAAGGGAAATAGAATTTTCTATTGACCTAATTCTTGGATCTAGACCAATATCCATAGCACCTTTATAGGATGTCCCCTCTAGAGTTGGAAGAATTGAAAAAGCAACTAGAAGAGTTGTTGGAGAAAAAATTTATTAGACCTAGTGTTTCACCCTAGGGAGCGCTAGTTTTGTTAGTGAACAAGAAAGATGGGGGAATGAGGTTTTGTGTAGATTATAGGCAGCTTAATATGATAACTATTAAAAATAAATATCCATTGCCTAGGATAGATGATCTTATGGACCAACTGACAGGAGCAACAATATTTTCTAAGATTGATCTTAGATCACGATATCATCAGATTAGAGTTAAGAATGAAGATATTCCTAAAACTGCATTTAAGACTAGATATGGGCATTATGAGTATTTAGTGATATCTTTTGGATTAACTAATGCTCCAGCATTTTTTATGGATTACATGAATAGAAAATTCAGATCTTATCAAGATAAGTTTATAGTAGTCTTTATAAATGTATACTTATTTTTTCTAAGTTGGAAAAAGAGCATGAAAAGCATCTTAGAATAGTATTGCAGACCCTTAGAGAAAAGAAGTTGTATGCTAAACTATCTAAGTGTAAATTTTGGACCAAGGAAGTAAAATTTTTGGGTCATGTTGTTTCTGAAGAAGGAATTTCAGTTGATCCTAGTAAGATTGAATCAGTTATGAATTGGGAGAGACCAACCACAGTAACTGAGATTAGGAGTTTTCTAGGATTAGCTGGTTGTTATAGGAGGTTTATTAAAGGGTTTTCACAAATAACTTTGCCTCTGACTAGCTTAACTAGGAAAAATGTGCCTTTTGTGTGGTCACAAGAATGTGAGAAGAGTTTTCTAGAATTAAGAAGAAGGTTGACTGGTACTCCAGTGTTAGTATTATCAGATCCTCATGGTGCATTTGAAGTGTATGGTGATGCTTCAAAGAAAGGTCTAGGTTGTGTGTTGATGTAAAATGGGAATGTAGTAGCATATGCATCTAGATAGTTGAGACCCCATGAAATCAATTACCCAACCCATGATCTAGAATTAGCAGTTGTAGTTTTTGCCTTAAAGATCTGGAGACATTATTTATATGGAGTTTAATTTTCAAAATACCATATCTTGAGTTGTAGAACTCCAAATAAGGCATATGATACCTTGTTAGAAAGATTAGGAAGTCTAGTTTAACATACTAAAGGATGAGAATTTATGGATGGTAGATTAGTACAGAGTATATAAAGAACGAACCATGTGGGGTAAAAACATTTCTAGCTATTTGAAAGAAAAATCTGGTCTTGGCAACTTGTAGCTCCTAGAACTTTGGCACAAAGGCTAGAAGGTTCAGGCCAAACTTGGACCAATCAGAAGTTGGTGAATACTCCCAAAGCTCCACCTGATGTAGCCATAAAAATATGCATGGCTAACTGGACTAATAGAAATAAAATTTTGTAAACAAAAGTCAATGGGAAGTCAATAAAGTGAATAATCTTCTAAGGCTATCCATGTGGCAGCTAATCAACTTAGAAACAAAGCCTAATTTCAGCCAAGCACTTAATAACCAATCATATTTTTCCTCATGTTCAAACCTTTCCACGTGGCAGACAACCAAGCTTAGGGAATCTATGATTTTTTTAGAAACTATACCAAAATTCTGGATACAGCCGTGGATATATGAGAAGTTGGTGTGTATATGTAGCTGCAAGCAAATCATCAAAAACCTAGCAAATAAAATTAAACTACCCAGCCATACTCCACGTGCAATTGAAGGAATGTTGCAAAAAGAAAAAAAAAATCTAGTGCATAAGATAAGAATTTATGATAATATCTCTCAAAATAATGATTAGTTAGTTAAGTTCTAACTAGACTAACTACTAATTCAGTTATAATCCAACTAAGTCACCTAAAACTTAACTAATTAAAATAGTATAAATAGCTAATGAGGATGCAAATTTTCTGCACGTAAACTTCAAGTTTCACAACTCATATTTCAGCCAATTGCTTTCTCCTTGTACTTTGCTATCATTTTCAAACTTTCTTCTTGTATCCTATAAAACCGTGACCCATAATCTCTTGTCCTAGACTTATATTCCTTGCTTTTCTCTACACCTAAACTATCCTAAGACCCATCTCTTTCAAAGAATTAGAGGATACAGCCACAACTTAGAAGAATTGGACACAATTTCACTTGAGGTAGGCTAGGCTTCAATCTTAAATTAAGGATTTATTTGGACTAATCCTTATGTGCCACTGTGCAGATTTATGGATGACATTAGTAGGCTGAAGTCTCATATCATTGAAGGATATTTTATGATGTGATAATGTTAATTTAACAATAGGATAGGTTGATGATTTAAATGCTGAAATTTTAGTAAGGATTGAACTTGATTTTGATGATCTTTTAGACTTGACTTTGATGGAATTTTGGACTATTCGCTTATATGTTTATGATTGGAATTGGTTTAAATGTATTATATTAAGTAGAGGCTGAATGATATGGGGATGAAAGGTCTATTTACTCATGTGGTTCAGTTTGATAATTAAATAATAGAGTGGTAAGTTGAGGAGAACATAAGGTCTAGACTAAGTTCTAATCTGTTCTTGAGATTGTCTAAAGGAAATAGAAAATTTATTTGGATGGTATATTGAGGTTTCCTAGTTAGATTACTAGCATATTGTCTGTAGCTTGAGGATATTCTGTTGCCATGTACAAATTGGCATGATTTTGATTAAATAAGGTATGGTAGCCTAACCATACATTTGGTACATATGATGTTGTGATGAAAACATTTTCCATGAGTTTGTATATATTTGCTCATGGATGGTATTATTGATGAGAATGATGATTTGATGTGATGATATATATATATATATATATATATATATATATATATATTGATTCATGTTTCCAAGTCCAGTATGAGATTTGCGAAACAAGATCCGATACTACATCCAGTACGAGATGTAGACACCAGGTGCAAATACATGGAATTAATCATGCATGTTTGTGTAAGATGGTCACAACGTTCTACATCCAGTATGAGATGTAGTTACATATAGTACGATATGTAGAGGCCATGTGCACCTTGGAAATTTCTTTCATGCATACATGTTTGTTGAGTGGTTATTTATTTTATTGGAAATTATGGAATGGTTACTAACGTGCTAATTTATTTGATGGTTTAGTTTTGCCTACTGAGAAACTTTATTTCTCACTAGATTTGTTTTATTTGTTTTATAGATGGCCTCCATTGTAACGACCTGCCTCATCGCTACGGTATCACTAACTCTAATCGTGTGAATTTCAAATTTTAATGAAAACTCCATTAATCTGATTATGAAAATGGTAATAAGTTTTTCGCAATAATATAATTATCATACACACGATACAAATACAATAGTTGAATACATAGGTATACATATACTAAATCAGTACTCATCATTCACATATTTAGAACTTAATTTAGTTTTACATGTATTTACAACTCAAAATATACATGTCCACAAAAAATATTAAGGGACTAACTATGAAAGAGTTGATTAACAAAACACAACTCTTTCCAAAAGGAGTTCCAACGTCATCACGTCCGCTTGGCGGCTCCAACAAAAAGAAGATCTCCCTCCAAGGTGACCTACTGCTATTCATCTACTCACACGAATGAAAGTTCACAATCATCACAGGTACCAACCATACGGTACAACAAATGCAAGAGTGAGTTTATTATATAAAACCAACAAGCATCAGATAACAACAATTGGAAAGGAAACAACATTAACAACCACAATCATTACCAAAAGTCCATCAGTCCAATACACACTCAATAAAATCATAATCCAATTCACTTCACAACTTAAATAACCATGCTCAGAATGATACATGAACCTGACTCATCTCTTAGAATGCAATGTCGTACCATCCTCATGGAAATAGCCTCTCTCAGGAAAATGATGCAGTAGCTCGTCGAGGTCACCCTGTTGTGCACTGATCGCTCCCCCCTCCCCATGGTGATCAGCCCTGAGTCACAAGGGAGTTCCAAACAGAGTGATTGTCCCCTAGTACCCCCGGTACTTACTGTCCATCATTTTATTTCCATCCATGCAAATATGAAGTATGAAACATGGGCACCATCAATGCACTGACCATGGATAGATAGGGACTGGAATTTTAAACAATCCTTTTTTCTCTTAGGATGCTTAAAATTCGTAAACCTTCCCTCGCAAGGTTATCCAGTCATGCACCCCAATGTACATACACAACATCACCGATGCACTGATCATGGATAGTTAGGGACCGGAATTTTAAACAATTCATCTCTTTCCTGGGATGCTTAAAATTCTTAAACCCTTCCTTGCAAGGATTGTAACACCTTGAAATTTCGATAAATTGAAAATAGATGTTTGATGTGATTGTGGTGTTATTTGATTTTTTGATAAGTTTGATTAGTTGAATGATTGGTTTAGATGTCAAGTTATGTGGAATTTGTTTGAGCTGCATTGAATTGTGTGATTCTGAGTTTGACCCGAAAACCATTTTAAAAAAAATCACTATTCTGAATATTTAACCGTTGGATTGCCTTAAAATTTTAAATATAGGTTCCTAACCCATATATGTAACTTTTGACCATTCGCATTGTTAAAATAATCTATGTAGAGTGAGACATTAATTTTTCACTAAAATAGAAATTCTAAAATTGGGTCAGCTCGCCCAAGCGAATTTTGCAGGCATTTTTGCTCGCCTGGGCGAGTCAAGGCGGTGTTAAATATCCAGTAGTATGCATAATAAATTAGTTTAATACTTATATAATTGATACATATTTTAAAAAGATTTATTAAATTTCGTTCATTAACAATAAACAATAATAAAATTATCAAGGAATATATTAGGTTGTTACAGCCTTACTTTATGTTCTATATTTTGATTTAGATTTCATGTATTTGATTTTCAGCTAAAATAAAGATTACACTTAGATGTTTATTATTAAACTTGTTTATTTTTGTGTAATATTTGAATTGCCCTTAAAGACTTCAGATTGATCTCACTAAAGACTTAAGTTAGACTAGTTGGAAATAGGCATGATTGAGATCACATTGCCACTACTACAAAAAGTACATTTTACGACAGTGATACTACATCGGTTGATAAGGAACCATCTTAGTAAGACACGCAGTGACATTTTTTAAATAAATACAACCAATTTAAGGGTTTTGTGAAAACCGTATTAGAAACTACCATTCTAGGACGGTTTTGCAAAAACCGTCTTAGAAGCATTAGTATAAAAATAATATTTGACTACATTTTTATAAAACGTGTCTTTATTTCCTTTTTATCACTTTCCACCAAAGACGGTTTTCTATGAAAATCGTCTTTGTATTACCGTTCAATTTTTAAATTCTCTCCGTCCCTTCACTCCCTTGAATCCCTAGCCTTCTCACTTTCCCCAAACTTCTCTCTGACTCTTACTCTCACCCCGTGCGCGGCTTGGAGGCTGAGCTGGCACAGCTTCATTGGAGGAGACAGCATGAGTAGATGCAGATTCAGTAGCAGTAAATGATGCAACAACGGATAAGAGGGAGCAAGAGAGATGTGATGCGCTGGTGGACGAGAATGGTGAGCCGCTTACGCCCACGTCAGCTTGAAGAGCCACTGAGAAGCTAGCTAAGATGGCAATGATGAAGAAGTCTTTGAATAGAGTCAGCGACTTGCATGGCTTCAAAAATGCTAGGTTTTAATTTTCTTTTTTGGAAAATTGTTTTTCTTTTTTATTATTATTTAAAAAATGTAGAGGCGTATTAGAGAGAGGAGAACAAAAGGGGATGGGGCATGATTGTGGAATGGAATTGGGACAAGCTGGTAGCAGACGGCGTGGCCTTTTCTGGATTGGAAGATGACCACAGAGAGAGGGGGTGGGGAGTTATATAATGGGTAATGCCCCACAGTAAAATGGGAGAGATTCTTTAGTTGGTTCCTCGATCATCTCTTTTTGTCTTGTGCCTTTTATATACACTCTTGTTTTCCAATTTTATTCATATGTTTTTCAATATCACAACTAGAAACTACTCCAGTGAATGCTCCCATGCATGTTAGAATTGCTAGTTTATCATACTATCAAGGGTAGAAACTAGAAAAAAGTTGTAAATGCCATTAAAATTTAGGTATCTTGGATCTAGAATCTTCTAGGAACATAAGGGAATGGGGAGAGAATTTCTTAAGTCTGTAAAGAAAGGATTGTGTTATGTCTTGGGCTTGCCTGGGGTGTCAATTTAATTCTTCTCTTTGATTTGTGCCTCTTGCTGGAATCTTATTGATTTCTACTCACATCAAGTGACTTTTAGAGGTTTTTTGCCTCTTTTTTCAAGGAGATTTTTTTAAGTGACTCACATCAAATGATGCCAGTGAGGATGGACTCCAAGACTTAGCAAAAAATGCCCATGAAATTGTTACGAGTGATATTGGAGAAAATAGTAAGTGTATTGTGTGTCTCTTGCTTAATTCAAAACTTGATGCTACTGTAGATAGGCAAATCCAAGCACAATTTAAGCTTGTGCAGTTTGTTAACTCCTTTGGTATAAGCACAATCTAAGCAAATTATATTCTTGCATATTATTTATAGCCATGTGAATTCCGTATTCTATTCCTGCTTTCCATATGCATTGGTTGTTCTGATTTCTTCTTCCTAGTCCTCGCTTCCTCGCTTCCACCCCATATGGTATCAGAGCCTGATGGGGAAGTAGGAATGTATGGCTAGATCTGAGTTATCTTTTATTTATTTGAACTATAATCCAGACATGTCTTTTATTTCTATCTTTTGTAAATGGATTTATGAACCTTTATGTCTTAACTGGTAATCATGATAAGCGGAGAAAGTTCCAATCTGGTGTTACTGGGGTAGTAAGTCCCGTTGAGTTGAGGGCAGTAAATCCTACAAATTATTGGAACGCAAGATCTGAACTTTTGTTTGATATTCATTGGCTTTAGTTAAGAGATAAAAAAAGTAAAAAGTCTGGAATATAGCTCATTAGGTAAAAATTAACCTGGATCTATCTTTATGTTTTTATAGAACCAAAGGATGGTGATGATATCAGGGGACTATTTTTATGATCTTTTCTCTATGTCTCTTTTCTGCACTTTTTCCTCTCACCTTTCTTTCAAATCATCTCAACCGTCTTCTTCCTCTTTCAACCCTTCCCAATCTGAAAATGCTTTAATCAAATCTAACCGTAATATTTTCAAAGAAGAAGTTTCTTTTGAAGATATTAATCAAGACCTGGATGACTGGAAGATTCCCAGGATTCCAGAAAACGAGCTTTACAAACCCAATGAAAGATATTTTCGTAAATCCGATTTCATAATTAGAACTGTTGAGACTAACATACGTCTTAAATCTAATTTTGATGAAATTAAACTTCTTTCAGACAGTTCTTTAAAACTTCACAAACAAAAATATAGCTTTTTGCACATTGGTTGTGTTCAAGTGGCTGCATTAGATAGTATCATTAGAGTAGTCTCTTATTATTTGGGTATGTCTTTCCTTAGACCAAAAGTTTTCACCTAGATTGTGTTCTAGAAGACATGCTTTGATTGTATACCTCGTCTACCTGAAACATGGAGACACATAGGTATACCTTTGGGCATGTCCTGAAAGAACACGAGTCAAGGGTGATTAGCTAAAGGAATTCGTCAAATCTCTGTGAGAGATTAGGTTATCTGTAAATCAGAGAAATCGGGATGACATTTATGGGACTCGGGAATCTATGCATAGTAAAAGAAATCATGAGATGATTTGCCTTTAGAGTCAGTAAAATTGGAGACTCCCTATTTCGTATTAAAGCTTACCCTAGACCGCAAGGGCTGATACGTTTCCTTACCCTAGGTTTTATGGGAAGGTAACCGAGACAAAAGGAAATACATATGGATACCAAATAGATTTAATAGGATGATCTTATCATTTACCTAACTAGTTCTAGGGCAACAAAGCATTGCTAGTGCTCTGTGTTGTCATTAAATGGGTAGTGGCCTTGTTGGGCCCAAACTCATTTATGTCAGTAGCTATGTTGGGCCTAATGGGTCACACACTAACACTTTATTGTCATGACATTATAGCATTAAAGGTTTTGGGCCTAATAATAATTGTTGGCCCAAGAAAGAGTTTGGATACCTATCTTAAAGAGAGAGGGGCGCATGAATGGAGTTAATGGGCTTGGATAGTCCAAGACATTATTAATTAATTTAAATAGTTAAATTAATTATCTAATATTTAAATTTGATAATTAAAATTTTAAATTTAAATATTTGAATTAACTATAGTAGTTAGTTTCGTATCAAAAGGAGAAGATAAGAGCTAGATTTGAATTTGAATTCAACTAACATCTTATCATGATCATGTCCTAGATTTTAGGAAGAAGTTTGAGGGCTGATTATGGGGATTACATACGGCTGATATTTAATTATTATTTGGCAAAATAATTCCCAAGTAATTGACTTGGTCTTAGGAGGATATGATAGGAGGTTGTTGGCAATTTTTGAAATACAACAACTCTATCTTTTCTTCACGTGTGGGATGCTTCATAATCAGATTTTTTGGTTAAAAAAAACTGACTCAAACTCTTCTATAAAGTGTGCTATTGTGATCATAATTGTTTAATTGTTTTTTTTTAGATAAAAAAACCTATCTACCTTCCTCCACTTTCACGTGCCCTTGTGTAAGTTTTGACAGAAAATTCAGCCACCAATATCATCTATTGGTGAGTCTCTTAGATAAGTAAAAACACTTTGAAACCTAACCTTCTTCCTCTCCATTGGTGTGCCTAGCCTGCCTCCTTTGGTGTTTGTTGGTGGTCTTCAAGAAGTGTTCTTGAGTCTTGACAAGAAGTGGTGTGGATCAACATTAAAGGGCTTGTATCTTCAAGCCTATCCTTGATCATCAAGTTACGAATATAAACAAGGTAACATTTATGTCCTAAAGAATGATTCTTGTGTGGTATGTGTGTTTCCGCTTGAATTTTTTTTTTTTGTTTTTCTCACGTGCCTTCGGGCTTCATAGCCCATTCTTACAATCAAGAATCTTATGGAACAATCCAACTATACCAACAAGTACCTCCAGACCATTGGGGAAAAATTATGAGAAAAGCCTAGCATTAGCCTGGAAGCCGGCTCATCCTCCTCTAAAACCATCCAAACCCCAATCTTTAAACCTTTTAGGATGACTGATAAGCTTAGAAAAGAGTTTGCCAAACTCAAAGCTTTCAACCAGTCCCCCTAGTCACCCTTCTGCCGAGTCTAAAGAAAAACTTGAAGGATTAACTTCCATTATCATTCAAGATACTCCTCAAACCTCCTAAGAAGCCCATTCCAAACCAACCCTTACTAGAGCCAGATCTTGGCATGAAGCCCAATAGGACAAAGACAAGGAAATCAATGTCCTTAACGAAGCCGAGTTAGAAAATGGTAACTCTGACTCTGATAGGTCTGTCCAAATTAATCCCATTAGAAACCAGCCCAATTGGAGGCAACCCTCTAAGCTGTATTACCATAGGGCAACCCGTCCTGAGGAGAAGAAAGGGAACAATCCAAATCCTTTAATGCCAATCATTTCTATGAATGGAACATAGATGCCAAAACTGAGTACCAGATCCTTAACATCCTCCAGCAGATGACTATGGTTGCTACAGCCTATGATACATCCTTTAACTATTCGGAAGCAGTTATTGTAAATATTTTAGTTTCCGGTGTTACTGGACAACTAAAAGGCTGGTGGGATAATTACTTATCCGAGGATCATAAAATTTCCATCCAAGGAGCTGTCAAAATGGATAATGATGGCACTGTCTTAACCCAAGATGGTAAACCTGTCCCTGATTCGGTGAACCAGTTAATCTTTACCATCGTTCAGCACTTCATAGGTGACTCCAGTTTATGGAAAGACCGATCTGCTAAAGTCATTTCCAACCTTCGGTGTAAGACTTTAGCTGACTTTAGGTGGTATAAGGATACCTTCTTTACTAGAGTCTTTACCCGTGAAGACAGTCAAGAACCATTCTGGAAAGAAAAATTCCTTGCTGGTCTTCCTAAATCCTTAAGGGATAAAGTTAGGGACAAGATCCGTAGTCAGCACCCTAACAATGAAATCCCTTACAAGCAATTGAGTTATGGTCAACTTATTGCTTACATCCAGAAGGTAGCCTTAAAGATCTGTCAAGATGATAAAATCCAACATCAGCTTGCCAAAGAAAAGGCTCAAAATCGCAGAGATTTGGGAAATTTCTGTGAGCAGTTTGGCCTCCCTTGTTCCAAGCCTAGGAAGTCCAAGAAGCATACCCATAATCCAGATAGACAGAAACCCAAGAAGTCTGTTTACCATCGCCATAAGTCAGGAACCCCACCTAGAAAGCTTAGAAGAGAGTTCCAAACCAAACCTCCCTTTGATAAAGTCAACATTCCTAAGAAACCCGTAGTCTGTTGGACTTGTGGCAAACCTGGCCATAAAAGTCAGTATTGCAGGCTTAAGAAAAAACTTAGGAATCTAAACCTAGAACCTGCTGTCCAAGAACAGATTAATCAGCTCTTAGTAAAATCCTCCTCCGAAGATGAATCTGATAAGGAAATTTCTGAGGGTCAATTTTCAGAAAATCTGAATCAAATTCAAGAGGATGATCTATCTTCGACTGATGAAGACTGTCCTTATTCTTCTCAAATCAATGTCCTTACCAGGGAACAAGATCTTATTTTTGAGGTGGTTAATTCTATTTCTGACCCTGAAGAAAAGAAAAATCTTTTATTAAAACTTAAACAATCTTTAAATGAACCATCTTCTTCTTCATTTTCTAAAACAAATAATTTGTTAATTAACAACAAGTTTAATCTCAACAATACCCTTAAAAGGTTTGAAAAGAGTGTTGTTAAGCCTGTAACCCTTCAGGATCTTCAGCATGAGGTTAATCAACTGAAAGCTGAAATTCGCCTTATTAAAGAACAACAAAATGTTCACCAAAATATTTTGAGTGTTCTGCAATATGACAACAAAACTGATGAGGAAAATCATGGTCAGAATAACCAACCCTCTGATAATGATTCTCCAAATGATTCAGTTAATCCTGATGTTCTTCCCAACATTTTTGAATTAATTAATCAATTAACCATCCAGAAGTTTTATATTAAGGTCAAAATTATTGTCGGAACCTTCATCCTTGAAACTGAAGCTCTGTTTGATACAGGGGCAGAGTCAAACTGCATTCAGGAAGGATTAGTTCCAACTAAGTATTTTGAGAAAACTTTTGAACGACTTAGTACCGCTAATGGATCTAAGCTTCGTGTTAATTTTAAACTTTCAAATGCTTTTATTGAAAAGGACGAATTAAAAGTAAAAACTTCTTTCCTCCTTGTCAAAAATCTTAAAAACGCTATCATTCTGGGAACACCTTTTATTAAGTCTATCTTTCCCATAACCATTTCGGATAAGGGTATTTCTACTACTTATTTGAATAAATCTATTACTTTCAGATTTCTAAAAAATCCTATTGTTAGAAATTTGAACCCAATTCTTTTTAAGCAAAATGAAATTAATTATCTTAAAGAAGAAATTTCTTATAAGAAAATTGATGATTTGCTTAACCAACCAATTATTATTAATAAAATCAAGTTTTTGTCCAATCAAATCCAAAACTCCATCTGTGTCGATCTTCCAAATGCTTTTTGGCAACACAAACAACATATCGTTGATCTTCCTTATGAAAAGGATTTTAATGATCGACAAATCCCAACCAAAGCTAGACCTATCCAGATAAGCCAAGAACTCCTTGTTCATTGCCAGAAGGAAATTCAAGATCTTCTGCAAAAGGGGCTAATCAGGAAAAGTAAGAGTCCTTGGTCTTGTTTGGCATTCTATGTCAACAAACCAGCCGAGATTGAGCGTGGATCTCTCCGTCTGGTCATCAACTACAAACCCCTCAACCAAGCCCTTCAGTGGATTCGTTATCCGATTCCTAACAAGAAGGATCTTCTTAATCGTCTTTTTTCCGCTAAAATCTTTTCAAAATTTGACATGAAATCTGGATTTTGGCAAATTTAAATCAGTGAAAGGGATTGTTATAAAATGGCTTTTACAGTTCCTTTCGGGCAATATGAATGGAGAGTTATGCCTTTTGGATTAAAAAATGCTCCTTCAGAATTCCAGAAAATTATGAATGACATTTTTAATCCATACTCTTCTTTTATTGTTGTCTATATTAATGATTGTTACCCACACTTTGCATGTATTTTATTATGATAATCACATTTATTACGATAATCTCTTAGTCCATGAATCTATTCCAAACACACCAATATGGTAGTTGTTTGATCATTATGGCAATCTGTTGTGGACTTATGGTTACAATATAGTGCCACATGACAATATCATAAATGAATTCTCTCATTCCACATGGTCTTCTATGCCATGTATCATTAACACAAGGTTGAAAATAACAGAGATTGAAAATTAATTTACCTTTCTTCCATTGAATTTCCCTCATTTCTCTGTCTTGGCAAAAGCAACCCATCTAAGTAGCTCTTTCATTCTCGACATTGGCTTTTTCTTGTCCCCTTTGGTTTGATCTTTAGTTTTTGTGGAATCACATTGGTCATTTCTTTCATTGCTTTCAGCTGAGGATGACAATGGTACCTCAGTTATAGGCAAAACCTTGTTTCCAATATGTTGGCCACCTAAATTAGCCCTACATCTCGGGATGATGGTTCTTCTCTCTTCATCTTCATTAAGTGCAAAAATTGTTTTCTATTAAAGCTCCCTAATCTCCTCAAGTTGAGGGTGCTGTAAAAGAAAGCTTTTAGAATCTCTTTTCTATATATAAAAGTAAATATCTTAAAGTTCTTGCAACCACTGGCTCTTAGGCAGCAATGAAAGTGTGACTAATTCGGGTATTTGCTTATCTTGAGTTGGGAAATTCAGAGCATCTTTATGCTGAGATGCATTCATTGGCTCATCATAATGCTCATCTCGAGAATGTTTTGCAGAAGAGATAGACGGGAATTTGACACTCGGTGTTGTATACACTGTCCAAGTTATGTATTGCACAATTCCTGAATTTTGGAGTTGATAAATGTCTTAAGTAAGTGATTATCTTTTCTTCCTTCTCCAGGGTAAAGTGGATGCTGCTACAAGTATGATTGAGAAAGCTATTATTGCAAATCCAACATATGCAGAGGCACACAATAACCTAGGTCTTTTTATCTCTTATTTTGTTTTTCTTTTTTTTTTTGATTATGTGGTTTCACTGCACTTAGAAGTTATTGTCTTAGTTAAGGTTGTGCTAATCTAGGAATTGCAACTTACTGGCATAATTTTAGACTAGGTTATTCATCTTTGATCAGATGTGGATTGCATGATTAATGTGAGTTTTTATTTTTTATTTTTAAGAATTAGTTTAATGGTCGTTTATCTTCTAATGTAACCTGAAATCACGAATATTCAAAAGGACATTTGACACTGGTAGAAGGATTTGTTAGGTAAAAATTTTAATTCATTTTTGTAAGAGAACTGAGCAGTTAGGATAATGTATTCATTGTTCAACTTCTACTTGCTACTTGTTTGATTTTCCATGATTAGTTTTCTTTTTTTTGGTCCTTTGAATTGGAAGTGGTTAATGAGGTTGTTTAATGGAGTTATATGCCTCTTTATTTACTTCATCTTCTTTTCATTGCACATGATGAGCCTTACGATAAAATGCTTGAAATCCAAAGTTTCATATTTTCTTGTCACAGGATTGTAGGATGTTTGACTGGAATTTTCTTTTCTCATTTGTTCTCATGGAAGGTATCTCATTGTAATGTATAGTGGTTTTATGAATCATAATCATTTGATGAAAGACTTGGGTGGGGGTATTTGCTCGGTGACACCTCTTTTCTGCTGATGTTGCTCCTAAATATTATTCTAATGACCTGTTTGTTTTTTCACTTGATCTGCTAAAATGATTTGCACTCTGTTGTTAAAAAGGAATGAACTTCTAATTCTTGATTTTATGTTATCTTGGTTGATAATGGTTGCCTAGTTGCTACGAAGTATGGACACTTAAATGGTAACTGTTCCATGTTGGACACTTCCTAAGTTTTAATACTTTTGGTTAATTTTTATAGTTTTTTACTTTTTTTTTTTAATTTTCATATCAATATTGATTGGAATATCACAATCATTTGGTAAACTTAGAATTTTATTATTTTTATAAGGACTTATACTCATTTTTAAAACATGAATTCTATCTTGTAATTTAATTTTTTAAAATTACGTGAATGTTAAATTAATTTTATATGTTGTATCATAGTCGTGTTGTGTCCTATGATTGGTGTTGTGTGGTAAGCATGTTTCCTTATCTAGTTGTCTTTGTTCTGGCTTGTCCAATGTAAATTTCAAAGGATAAACATGTCTTTGGCTTATATCAAGACTGTGTGACTTGTTTTATTTAAAATTTAGTAATGGCATTAGAGACATGTTACTTGGGAATAGTTGCAGATTTGTATAATACACAGGTTATTAGGACATAGGTGCGATTTTCTGCTTGTCGAGGGGTTGGGTTCAAATATGTTACTTTGGATAATGATAGTTATGCAGTTTACCTATGTGAGGTGACAAAGGACACCAGCTTTTAGTAGGTTGAGGTTTTCTTTTACCCTTTTTTCTCTCTTGTTACACTAGTGTGCAAGCAAGTGGTATAAGACAGAGAGATAGATAACCTAGTGAAGTATTTAGGATTTAACATCCAACATCATCATGAATTCATCATACCAACATATTGGTTCCAATTTGAACTACAATCTGGTTAGATAGTTGCTTTTCTAAACCTTATTTTTATATATGCAGATAGGTATATTCTGCTCTAGTGGATAGAACAGGTTGCTAGTGTAACAACCCGCCTCGTCGCTACTGTACCATACTCTTAATCATGTTTTTAATTAAGATATATAATTGAAAATCCCTTTAAGTTGATTATAAAAATAGTAGTAAATTTTTCGCGTGAGCATAATTAATATCACGAATCAAAACACGAATATTCAATGATGTAATACATCGTAATACATATATATAAGAATCATAATTTGGTGGTGATTACAAATAACCATGTCTAAAGTCTACAAAATTTTCAAAAGAAACAAAGGATTAAATAACTACAAGTGAGTTGTCACAGTACAACTCGTGCCCGGGATCTAGTCCAATGCCATCCCGACAACAAAACCCATCTATAAGCCGGGATCTATTCTAACATTACCCCAGCTACTTGGCAGCTTCAACAAAAGAAAGTACTCCCAAACTTCCTGCTATTGCCCGTCTGCTCACACGAACACAGTTTGTGATCATCACAGGTACGAAAACCACATGGCACAAGAAAGCAAAGGTGGGTTCATCATGTAAAATAACAAGTAATAGATAACAACAGTTAAGAAAAAGACAATTCGGTCATCACAATATTACAACAATATCCAAGCATTTTATCACACAATCAATTATGGACAACCCGTCCAAAAATATTTCACAATCCATCTTATAATTACTAGTCATGATGCATGCTCCTGACTCAACTCTCATCATGCAATGTGGTACCATCTCGGAAATAGGCCATCTCCGTGGTCCAAATGATAGCTGCAGCTACATCGGGGTCACTCTGTCGTGCATAGGACTCACCTCCCCATGGTGATCAGCCAAAATAGGTGTCATAAGGATCTCCCTACAAAGTGGCCCCCCAGTACCTTTGTACTCTACAGTCAATCATCCTATTTCTGTCATGCAAATGAAGTATGTTACATGGACACCATCAATGTATGACCTGGCCCGGGATCAACTCGCCCTGGCTAGGATAATGTTATGCACCCCCCATGTACACACATATGTTGCATGGGCACCATCAATGTATGGTCCCGGGGTCCGGCCCGGGATTAACTCGTTCTGGCTAAGATAATGTCATACACCCCCATGAACATATACGTTGACCCATTCATGGGCCCACTGATGCACTGACTGTGGTCATTGTAAGGGTAACCACCCGGTCCCGGCATCTCACATCTATACATAGAATATCACCATGGCACCATCAATGTATGGCTCGGCCTGGGATCAACTCGTCCTGGCTAGGATCTTTTCGTAATGGATGACCCTCGAAACCATAATTTGTTGATATACGGCGTAGATCCGCGTTATGACCCGTGGCCGCCTGCCTGGTCAGGTGGGGTCCTTCGTTGTGGATAAATGGGAAACCCGACTCTACGGACTTACCTGTTAGAGTAAGGAAGCAAGTTTGAAAGCTGGAGTATCCACTAGTTCCATTGCTGGGTATATAGGAATCCAAATCTGCCGAATCACTCATGTTATGATCTTCTACATCCTAGTATGGAATGAGTCAATCATCCACTTTGGTATCTTATTGAACAAAAATGGTGTTGTCTCTATACCTTGTGTTTGTCCTTGTTGTTTAAGATTACTAGGGGTATTTCTATTCCAATAGATTCTAGCTGACCCCTATAGATAAAGGCATCCATCTCTACCATACACCCCCATGGGTATTTATGTATAACCAAACGCATTTAGATCACCATGGGAACCATCAATGTATGGCCCGGCCCGGGAACAACTCGTCCTGGCTAGAATAATGCCATACACCCTCCATGGTATCAATACATTCAATATCTCAAGCCATCACATAGGCTGACCTCAACGTAATCACATACGTCATTCACAAACACTACAAACAAGTGAATCAGTGTGAAGTATTAGGTGTCCGGGTTGACACCTAGCCTTAACAACTTTAAGGTAAGAATCTGAATCAAGGTCGGACGAGGGCAAACAAGGTCAGTCAAGGTCAGTAAAGATTTGGTCAAAGGCGATCAAGGGGATCCTTGGGTTTCCATAAAATACCAAGGACGGACTTAGCACTATGCAATTGATTACATAAGCGTTATAATCGATTATAACATATAGCGCTTGCAAGACTCGGTTTTGTATTATCACCAACCTTCACAAGGTTGTCTGGGTAAGAAAATCCGGTAGCTCACAAGGAAAAAGTACGAGCTCTACCGAGTAAGGAAACCCGGTAGCTTACAAGGAAAGGCTTGAACTTAGCTATTCTAATAACCCATCCCAGGTGAGGAACCCGATAGCTCTAAGAAGATGAGCTTAATAGCTCTAAAGAAATGACCCCGAGTAGATAACCTGGTCATTCTAGAAGAAGGGATATAAGCTTAACCGAGTAGAGGACCCGGTGGCTCTTTTCCCGAGGTAGCACGAGCTCAATCAGATTAGAGAACCCGATGGCTCTTTTACCGAGAAAGCACAAGCTCACCC
This sequence comes from Glycine latifolia, assembly GCA_013407115.1. Classification (NCBI taxonomy): domain Eukaryota; kingdom Viridiplantae; phylum Streptophyta; class Magnoliopsida; order Fabales; family Fabaceae; genus Glycine; species Glycine latifolia. Next base: position 33,384 of record QARZ01040725.1, on the reverse strand, counting down.
GGATTAGGGAACACGATGTCTCTTTTCCCGAGAAAGTACGAGCTCATCCAGATTAGGGAACCCGATAGCTCTCTCTCCCGAAGTAACTTGAGCTCAACAGCTCCAAAGTACAACCCCGGGTAAGGAACCCGTATATCTAAGGAAAAGGAAGCGAGCCCTAGCAGCTCTAAAGAGACAACCCCGGGTTAGGAATCCGATATACAAACGTCCGCCAACAAGGACTAAGTTACGTCCTGCATCACACATGCATGCTACGTAAATCGCTCAGCTCGACATACCCATCCCGGTAGCTGACATCTCAAACATAAGGGATTGATACACATATTTAACTTGGCCTACCCATCCCGGTAGCCGACGTCAAAAACACATATGTAGAATCAGGTAATTATACACTTCAAGATCCTGAGAGATGAAGATAGGACTTTATTGTTTTCTTACACATATGTGATTATGTTACAATATGGCTGGTCTTAATACGGGAAATGTTGGATATGTTGCTAACGTTACCATGAGGTTACAAAATCATCATAGATTGTTATTCAATTACACAACAAGAGTTTCCACATTAGATAGTGATACTCTATGGGGTTTACCTTGCATATTGTACGGGATATGTCAGTATATATCTTGTTTTATAGACATATTTTTTACAACTATAATTAGCATCACAAAATAACATCATTTTTAAATTTTATTCTTTGAGTAGTAGATTGAATTAGAGGGCAATGTATATATGATACAACCACTAACTTCTTTCTTACTACACTATCATATGTATTATTCTTGTTAGTGAAACTTTGCAATTGTTAAAGCTACAGTGGATAATGAAATGCTATTTAATTTATACGCTTTGTAAGCTCGATTGAGATTGATCATATGACCACGACTATTATTATGTGTGTATCAATTTCTGGTAATTCTATATGTAGTTATAAAAAATCGTCTAAAAAGGATATAAAAAAATCAAAACACAGGAAACTAAGACAGTTCTAAGCTAAGAACCGTCTTAGAAAGTGAGTTTCTAAGACGGTTCTTAGCTTAGAACCATCTTAGTTTCCTGTGTTTTGATTTTTTTTTAAAAGAAACAAATACGGCTCTAAGCTAAGAACTGTCTTAGAAAGTGACTTTCTAAGACGGTTCTTTACCATAACTGTCTTAGTTTCATTTTAAAAAAAATCAAAGACATAAACAAAGACAGTTCTAAGCTAAGAATCGTCTTTGAATTTGACTTTCTAAGACGGTTCATCAACCGATGTCGAAAGTGTTAGTTATCAACGACACTCACAACAAAGACGGTTACGGAACTGACGTTGAAGGGGGTAAATAACTAACGTAGAAAGCACTGTTTGTAGTAGTGTGCATGTAAGTTTCATGCTACTCATCCATATTGATTTATGTCATTGAGTGTATTAATGTGGTATTCATAGGAGTTTGGTCACATTTGTTTGTAGTGACGAAAGTCGTGGTGATTCCATTATTATTCATGAGATGGACCATATTGTTAAAGTGAAAATCTAAAGATAAATAGTGCACGGATGTGCGCTTAAGGAATTGTGATATGATTGTTATAATATGTTGTCCAAGTGAGAGATTATTGAAATTTTTTGTTTCAATAATTAATGTGGGCTAATATTTAAGACAATTATAATAACTATTTATCATTAGTGAGATTTGTTATTATGAGGTCAAATTAAGTGACCCATTAGACTGCTAAATAAGGCGATATAGACTTAAATGGACAAATGCTAGTGTTGACCCATTAGGGGATAATGAGAATCCTATTAGTTTAACACACTATAAGAAGGCTATGATCCCCAATATACTAAGTCATCGCACACAATTTCTCTTCTCCCCATTTGAACAGTTTTGAAGGTCCTATTGTGGAATAAAAATGTTCCGGTTGAGGAAGAACCATAAAGCCACCGACAATAATTATTGAAGAACACATTGACCAGGAACCAACTATGAATCCATGTATTTTATTCTAATCCTTAATAATCAGGCATGTTGTAGATCCTAGGGCTTTTAGTGATCTATTCTAGGATATGTACCTATGAATTTTAGCTTCCACATAAAGAATAAAGAATAAACATGACTAAAATATGTGTTTTTGTCCTCCTTAATATGAAAATGTTTGGAATTCATCCCTTCAAAAAATTTAGTACGATTTTCGTCTTTATAAAATTGAAATGTGTTGTTTTGTACTTTGAGCAAGGTTCAAACATCAAAACCTACCTGGATGAATTTTTTACATCGATTATATGCACAAACAATATAAAAAATGTCACATTTTACATTGATTATATGTATAACGATGTAAAAAGTCATCATCATAGGCTTGAATTTACCATAATCTATATTCAAGTAAAAAATGATACATTTCAATTCTATCAGAACAAAAAATGTATTAAAATTTTACAAAAATAAATTCTAAATATTTTTGTATTTATGAAGAAAAAAATATATTTTAGTCAATAAACATTAAATATCAAGATTACAAAAACCACTTTCTCTGTATCCCAGCAGAACTCTAGATAATTAATAGCATATGCTTTCAAAGATTATATTGGGACAATTAAATATCGAGATTGCCTATAATGATTATGAAAAGTAAAAATACTTTAGGATACTATATTTACTTTGTTGTAATATATTGTAATCACTAATTATTATGACAAATTAAATTAAAGCTTATAATTAAGTACGCTTGATTAAATAATATGTTGTGCTTAATAATTACTTTTTTGGAAATTCAATATGATTTTTTTTTGTAACACGAAAACCAATATGATTAAGTAGATTTGTTAGTAGTTTAGAAACATTATAAATGGGAACCAAAGTTAATCAAATGGCTAAAAACTATCTTTAAGTATGATGGATCAACTCAATTAAATCAATACATCTGTTAGGCTAGGCTATGAAAATTCAATCCTGAATTTATTTTGATCTGGCTCAACACCATTCAAATTTTTATTGGTCTGAACTAGGTTGACTTGTGATGGATGAGTCTATAAGACTCCCTTAGTTTCACAATTACTTTACTAAAAATATCATGTTTTGGAAAACGTTTCTAATAAGGGGTAATTAAAACTTTTTAGCAAATATTTTTTACTAATACAATTACAAGGTCATGAAAAGTTCTCATTAAAATATAAATCATAAACACTAAGATTAAGTTAACACACAAGATTTCATTCTTACAAATAATGACATAATACAATCTCCATACATAATAAAATGGAAAGGAAAGGGAAGACAATTACAACAAAAGAATTATACTTACTACAAGTTGGTCGTACTGTAATCTAGACCCATGAAAGAAAAGTGTCACCAATCCACACCTTGATCACCAGTCGACTGAAGTGGGTAATTGACTAAGCTGTAAAGGTCAATTGCCAATAGGGATAGAACGGAATCATATATAACCTATCACCCATTTAAGGTATAATTTGGTCAGACTTGTTTAATTAACACTTTATACTTAAGTTTTTTATAAAATAAAAGTTAGTTGAATAATTCTAGATAGGTTTTAAAAAAAAGTCTATTAAACCTTATGGACTTTGTTTATCAATAATATCAATCTTAACAAAAATATTGATATTTTTTATAGGAAAATGTTAATTGTTAATGTTTGTTAATAAGAGTGATCGAATCTACAATTTTTCATTCATTTTCTTTTTTTAATCACACAACCAACCTTATATTTCCATAAAAATATTGATATTGATATTAATATAATATATAATATTATAATTATTTTAATAAATTATAAAATTACCCATCTTACTCCCTTTCTTAAATAAGTATTCTCCAACTTTATGACTAGATGAAAATCTAACCTAGAATTATAAATCTTTCTTAAGTTTCCTCTACTATTCCTATTCGCTTTGCAGACGGTGATAACTGAGCTATACTATATGACAGTCTATTTGCTTTTCCTCTTTGCAGAATTGTTACACAATTACATGTTTATGTTTGGATTGAAGTTAGAAATGTTGTATGCGTATTTCAATACAAATTCAAGGGATAAAAGTAAAAGTAAGAATCCTTATCTTTTGAAGAAAAAAAAGGATTTTTTCACCTAAAAACACAAGCATGCACTTTGTGTTATCGGTTTGCTATTTCACTCTACATTACACTACTGTGCTTGGCTTATTACTTTATTTGCTCTTCCCCTCCTGCACTTGCTGTCTTTGTTCACCTCAACCCTGTGGTTTAGTGTTATCGGGTATTTGCTCTCTCTACTAGCAATGTAATTTTGATTCCTTTTTCTTGATTTATTTATTATTACTATATATTCATAATAACTCAGAAGGTCACTTGATCATTCACTAAACATATAAGTTGTTAACGAGTGTCACGAAAAAAAAGACCAAAATCAAAATTTTAACTTTTGAAGGATGAAAAAAAAATATAAGGACAAAAAAATAAAATTTGTTAATTTTAAAAAATCAAAACAGAGACTCGTAAAATAACAAATGAAATAAAAAAAAAAAGGATAAAAACAACTTAAAAAAGATAAAACTTTAACCGTAACTTTTTAAACTTTTTTTTCTTCTTTTATCAGCAACTGGTTTGAGTTTATAATCTTTATTCCCAGAGCCAGAATTACATAACTGATCAACAGTCTCCATACTAATAACAGTGTCACTTACATTACACACAAAACAGACCTCAGTTTCGAAACATAGTCACGGCGTTCTCTACATAAACCCTTTATTAAGAAAAAAAAAAGTGAACTCACAAAAGCAAAAAAGTGAACTCACAAAAGCACGATCAATTACTATTTAAGTTTACCGAACCGAAAACGGCGCTGTTTTGATTCAGGTCTTGGAAGCTTCGAGATCCGCAGCTTTCTGAAGAAGACTATTGGGATCATCCTCAAGGACCATGCGGATTGGGAAGGAGCCGAGGCCGTCGGCGATGGCGAGCATGATCGTCCTCATCTCGTCCCGGAACTCGCGGCCGTCGACGGCGCCGCTCCGATCGCCGTCGAACTTCTCGAAGATGGAGTCGTAGAGCTTCGCGAGCTGCTCCGGCGGCGTGGTGACGTCGATGCCGAAGTGCGTCTCGATGAGGCGCATGGACTCGAAGGCCGTGCGGAGCTCCGAGCGCGAGAGGACGCCATCGTTGTTGAGGTCCAGCGCCACGAACTGCTCGTCCACGCTCTTCGCGAAGGCCGCCTCGTCGTTCACGAAGTCGCGCACGGTGCTGCCGTCGATCACCACCACACCCATTCTGTTTTGTTCTCTCTCTCTGAAGAGAAGGAAAGGTGAAGAATTTGAAGCTTTAAGATTTTGGGAATTGGAATTGACGGTTTGGGGAAAGGTGGACTTGCGTTATTGTGTCGTCAGCACGTGATATTTTTTTGCGAAATCTGTGGATCACGGCACGGGTTTGGGATTTAGAGTTTCTGGAATCCGCTACAAGGTTAAAAAAAAAAAAGTTGAATTATTGTTTTAGCCATTTAATTAATTTTCTGGTTAAATATTTAATTTTGTTCATGAAAGTGTGTAACGTTAATAAATTTATTTTAAAAAAATATAAAATGTGTGATAAAAAGTAATATACGTCTTATCATTGTCTTTCATTTGTTATTGTTACATAATTCGCCTATGTGACACACAATAACTAACATATCATGAAATAATAACTTACATGACATTCATTAGTTAATACTAAGTCCAACTCATAGGGATTAAAAAGTTAATATAATTTTTTTCTTTGTTACTACTTGAGTCATTTACCCAAACACAAGGTTTACCTTTGTTACTTCTTGTGTTACCGAATGATAACCATAATTCATTACTATGAAATAAAATAAAAAAATAGAAGTAGATCCTAACTACATAAATCCTTACAAAAAGCAATTTAACAACCAAAAGACAATCAATTGTTAGTTCCAAATCATGGTAATTTTTCACAAACTACAAAACATGAAGGTGGAAACAAGGCTCCATATTTCATTTCTTCATATCTTGGCCACGGGACATTCCTGGTGTGGGAATAAAATTCATGAAATTAGGTTGGATCATCCTAGGAGATGGTGTAGCTGGGAATGGTATTATGATTGATGCTGGAGGCCTAACTAGAGGTGGCCTAAATGTAGGTGTTACTAGTGCCACATTAAGTTTGTTTCCTGTGTGAACTGTCAACAAAGACAAATTTCTTGTTAAATGCATAAATTTTAACAAACATAATTAGCGTTTGTATGTAAAGGTGAATCACAATTGGAGGAGGAACAATTGTTTGTTCAATTGTGGGCCAATTGCAGCATTATTTGGAGTAATGAAACACACTAGAAGGGGGGTTGAATAGTTTGATAGATAAACACTTAGTCTTTCAAAACTATTAAAAGATTTTCTCAAACAGATATCACTGAACAAAGGGTTTCGTCCAAGGGGTTCGAAATTATGTTGTGCTTAGAAAACTAGTTCACAAAGCTTGGATATGATAGTGTAGAAATGACTTAAAGAAAAGAATTAGTTATATAGAAGTAGTAACGAAAACACAAAGGTTTTACACTGGTTCACCCCAACTCTTGGACTACGTCCAATTCTCCTTTAAACCTTGAAGGGTTTCACTAATCAAATCTTTTATTACAACCAAGTATTCTCTATGCCACTTCTAGTTACAACAAGTACTTGAAAACACTATGAACACACACAATTAACCAAGAGGGGGTGAATTGGTTAAAATAGGGTCTTTAAAAATTTCTTTAAAACAAGCAACGAATTTAGGATCGTATCACAAAGACACCCTTTTAATAAAGAAACTTTCAGTCAATCAAGATTTACCCTTCATAGAAAGCAATAGCAGAAAATATTTATCTGTTGATCTTGAAACGATTAACCAAAAGATTAGCAATTAATGACAACAAGAAGAGAATAAGAGAACACCAAGAACTATATTGGTTCACTCCTCAACAAGAGAAGCTACATCCAATTTCTTCTAACCAAACCTTGGCTAGAGTTCCACTATTAACAAAAATTTGTTCATTACAACCTTTACAAAAGGTCACCCTTTATCAACCCTAGATAAAGAACTGAAATCTAAACACCCTCTAGACTTCTAATGATCAAGACATAAAGAAACCATTCTCTATTCTTCCCTCTAGAGAACCCTACTCTAGACAAGCTAAATGTATAAAAAAAAATGAATTACAACCAGAGTTTAGAGGAGAGACACAACCTTATGATCCAAAGAATGAAAATGCAAGTGTTTACCAATCTAGAATCAGGTTGAAAGAAAGTAAGTTTCAAACCAAGCTCTCCAAGAAACTCCTTTGAAATCTTGTCCAAAAAGAATTTTATCAATGATGCATGAAGATCTTGAATTTTAGGACAAGAGCTTTGTTACTCAGTGTATTTTCTCTCAATTCAGAAACCTTTTGAAAAACAATGAAAATCTTGAATTGTAATGTTCTGTTCAAATCAAAAGACCCAACAACTTTTTATAGAAAACTATTGTAACTGAATGTAATCGATTAAATCGTCCATGTTATCAATTATTTACACTTATGTAATTGATTAAAGTGTTCTTGAGCTTTCTAGAAAAGATACATGAACAAAGTAATCAATTAATTCGTCATGTAATTGATTACTATAGGGATTCTCATTTTCAAAAACGTGCTTAGTAATCGATTACGGATAAATGGTAATCGATTAACACAGTCAGGACTTGTTATGTGTTTACACAGTGTAATTGATTATTTTGTTCGTCATGGCTCAAGTAATAGATTACCAAATTGTGGTAATCGATTAAGGCAATGTGAAAATAGTTTTTCCAAAAACTTAACCATTGGCACTTGGATTTTTATGCAATCATGAATACTTAAAGCTTTTTCTCAAGACATGTGTGTTTTTAAAACCATGAATGCAAGCCAATGAATGATGTTTATGCAATGCAAGGGATCATAGGAAGAAACTCTTAAACAACTAACAAATTACATATGCCTTCAATTGAATGGCATGTAAAAAGCTAAAACTTGTCTAAGTCAAAGAGTCTCCTCATCTTGATCCTCTTCAAGCTCCCCCTGTGCTAACAGTACTCTCCCGGCCACTCCTGGCACTACACTTAATCTCCCCCTGAGATTAATACCCAAGTATTCTTTGTCACTAAGTCACTCCTGACTTTCACAAACAATATATGTTTGATCGAAAATGTATTCTAATCACTCAAAGAGTGTTTACATAGAAGGCTTGAGTACAATGAAACTTGCTAACTTAGCATAGCTAAGATTCACTTAATTTGCTCAAGTTTCCTTTGTTCAGTTGACTGATAGCATTACAACACTTGTTTGTTTTGTCTCAGAATATTCTCTTGTTTTTTGACAACTTTAACACAAACACCTTCAAGCTTTATATATAGACTTCAGATCTTTGATCCGTTGAGAGATCCTGTAACGATCTGCCTCGTCGCTACTCTATCATTAACTCTTACCGTGCAAAATTTAATTTTTAATTAAAAACTTCATTAATTTGATTATGAAAATTATGGTAAATTTTTCTCGATAATACAATTATCATACACGTATTACAATTACATATTTAAACACATATGTACATATATATATAATCAGTAACTGTCATCCAAATGTTAGAACTTCCTTTAGCTTTACATGTATATACACCTGAAATTACATATCTAACAAAAAGCCAAAGAACTAACTAAGAAAGAGTTGATTAACAAAACACAACTCTTTCTCCAAAAAGAAATCCAACGTCATCATGTCGGCTTGGCAGCTCCAACCAAAAAGAAGATCTCCCTCCAAGGTCACCTACTGCTGCTTATCTGCTCACACAAACGAAAGTTCGCGATCATCACAAGTACCAACCACATAGTACAACAAATGCAAGGGTGAGTTTATTATATAAAACCAAAAAACATCAGATAGCATCAATTGGGAAGGAAGCAACATTATCCACCACTATCATTAACAAAAATCCATGATTCCAATACATACTCAACAAACCAATCATCCAATCCATTTCACAACTCAAACAATCATGCATAGAATGATGCATGCACCTGACTCATCTATCAGCATGCAATGTGGTACCATATCCCGAAAATAGCCTCTCACAGGAAAAATGATTCACCGCCTATCAGGGTCACCCTGTCATGCACTGGCCATTCCCTCACCCGGTGATCAGCCAGCGTCGCAAGAGAATTTCAAACCTGATGACCCTTTAGTACCTGCGTTTTCAGCTCACTAAAACCCACAGGCATGCGCATGCCTTCATTCTATTTCCACACATACAAATGAAGTATGAAACATGGGCATCATCAATGCATGACCCAGCTAGGAACAAATCCTTCCTCGCAAGGGTAACCCGTCATGCACCGCCCATGTACATACGTAACACACCAATGTGGGCTAACCGATGCACTGACCGTGGCTAGGAACAAATCCATCCTCGCAAGGGTAACCAACCGGTCATTGCATCCCACGTGTACATACACAGCCTACAACCATGGGCACCATCAATGTATGACCTGGCTAGGAACAAACCCTTCCTCGCAAGGGTAACCCGTCATACACCCGCCATGGGTATCCATGTATATCCACACACTATGACATTGTTCACATCAACATTATCTCTCATCAATGTCATTATCAACCTCAACATCATATCATCGCAATATCATCATCATGCATATCAATATCATCTCATTTGAACATCATCAACTACCTCAATGGCATCTCAATTTCAATATCATCAACGACATCACAAGCAATCACATTTCACATCTATACATAATACATATGCCTGAGATTCACATTTCCCAGGTCTTCAGACAACCCAAATTTCATACATTCACAATTCACCATATCACAAGACTGATATTTTTAGGAAAAACATGTGTGCATGAGGATGAGAATGCAAATGAAATAAAAGATCATAAGGCACTTGAACCACTTAGACAAATTACAAATGCCTTCAAATTAATTGGGCATGTAGAAAGATAAAACTCCAAGCCATCCTTGCTTTTATCTTCTTTCAGCTTCCCTTAAATCCAACAGATTACCCTATCATCAAGTCTAGGACTAGGATGTCGATACCTTACGGTGATGTTGTTGATGGGTCTACAATCTGTGCACATCCTCCATGTGATATCTTTCTTGGGACTAGGATGACCGACATTGTACATGGGCTCAGGGTTTCCTTCACCCATCCTTTTTGCATCAACTCTTCAACCTGCTTTTGAATCTCCTTGGTCTCTTTCAGATTACTCCTATAGGCAGCCCTATTAGGAAGTGAAGCTCTTGAAACAAGATTAGTTTGATGATCAATTCCTGTTAAAGGAGGCAAGCCATGGGGTATGTCTTGTGGAAAGACATCCTCAAACTCCTTTACAAGTGTATCAAAACCTTGAGGCAACTCAAGGGCACTAGAAGACAAGCACATATAATTTGGAATGAGTAAATAGATTTGTTGTCTAGTTAGCATCACTCTTTTTACGTCCTTAGGTTTGATGAACAAACTCTTTTTTTTTATCACTAATTGTTTTTCACATTTTTTTCTATTTTCGTTTTTTCTTTATTTTCACTCTTTTTGCCATCTTTTTCTTTTCAACTTTTCTTTCTCAAAGGACTCTTCTCTTCTTTGATTTTCTATTCTTTTTCTCTTTTCAATCTTACTTTTATTTGATCCTCACACACCTCACTTGGAGACAAAGGCGAGAGAACTACCTTTTACCTTTATGTAAGAAATAATATCAATTGGTGACCCTATTTGGATAACATCTCGATCATATTGCCACGGTCTACCAAGCAAAACATGGCCAGCTTCCATGGGAACCATATCACAAAGCACTTCATCAACATATTTTCCAATGGAGAATGTAAGCAACACTTGCTTATCCATAACCAACTCACAATTGTCACTCAACCATTGCAATTTATAATGCTTAGGATGAGGGGTGGTTTTTAAACCAAGCATTTCCACTAATCTATTGCTTGCAACATTCCTCCATCAATGAAATGAGAACAAACCTTTCCATTCACCAAGAATCTAGAATGAAAAATGTTTTCTCTTTGTGTATCATCTTGGTCTTTGCAAAAACTTCCCATTAGTCTTCTTACCATTAAAAGATCTCCCTTTTCCGGTTGAAGAAAGCCATCATCCTCCCATTCACTAGAGTAACTATAAGAGCTTTTAGATGACCCATTATCCACCTCTCCATTCTCCAACACAATCATGGTCCTTTTATTTGGACATTGGGATGTGTTAGACTCTTGGCAAGCGTACCAATTGTCGTTGTAGGTTACAGAATTTATAAAAGATTGTCTCCACAAGGACTTGAGTTACTCAGTTAATCCAAATAAAATTTAACAGTTCAATAGTTATGTACAATGAGTATAAGCGAAATTTCATGTGTTTGTGAAATAACAGAAAATGTGGATGTAAAAAAATACGGAAATAACAGATTTAGTGTGTCGAATTTACGGAAAATTACGGAAACTAATAAAGTGAGTTTAGTTAATTCAAGAAAAGTGTAGGATTGGATTTCATCATTCATACCCTTTGTATCAAATTAACATTGCCATGTATAAATTGTTTTCTATCCTTATTGATGCACACATTAAATCACCCCAAATCGATCCCTCACATTTGAGAATCCTAAGGATATTTACTAAATATCGATCCCTCGCATATAAAATAAATATCCCAGCATTATAATCATAATCTGGTGTTGTTTGCAATCATGTATGCTCTATTCCTAGTAACGTAACGTAAAGAGTAAAATCATTCAATTCAAATCCTAAGAGCACTTTCCAGTCAAACTTAGAATCCTATTTCATGAAACTAGTGATCAAGTAGAATCAAACATTAAGAACATAATGAAATTACCAATAAGGAGTTGATGGAGGTCCATTGCAAGCTAAAGGTCTAGAAGGAGAGCTTGAAGCATTTCCTTTGGTGAGCTTTAAATAACCCATGACAACAGCTAGAACCCAAGCACTTCAAGATCACATCAAGGCTAACTTGGAAAAGCAAGAGGAAGCACATCAACTTAAGGATAACAAGGGCTGGATTTTAATGTCTCAAGTTCAATTTAATTCCAATTAAATTCAATACTTGTTAAAAGCAAAAGTAGAAACAATAAAAAGGCTTTTTAGTGCAATTGTGTAAAGAGGTGTAGGTGCACTTGTGTGTAATTTGTGTAGCAACTTAGTAAATTAGTTGGCTGCACTTAGAAGCTAAAAATACTGCACCTTTTACAAAAATGGGACAGCCAAGGGTCACTTAGGAGAAGCTTGTGGTGCAAGCTTCTCCTAAG